>PVHY01004889.1:0-88756 GCA_004024945.1 Uropsilus gracilis
GTTTTGTTGCTCCTTCAGTTCAGTCATGCTCCAGGTCTTTGGCTTTGGGGGTATACTCCGCCTTATATTTTGGAAGAGCAGATCCTCGAAGGGACATCCATCAGCTGATGGTAGGTCTCCTCTCTTGGGGCTTTGCTGTGGGGCCACTGCCATTAGAGAAGCCTCTTCTTTTTGAGTCTGGGTCTTGCTATTTTTGCCCGTGGAGCCGCAGGCTACTGTTGCCCGAGGTACCACAGACTCAAGCAATCCCCTGCTTCAGCTTCCCATGTAGCTGGGATTACAGGCGTGTGCCACCACACCCAGGTATTTGGGGCTAGGTCTCACTGTGTTGTCCCGAGCAGGACTCAGGCCGCGTTCCCTAGCCCCGACTGCTTTGCAGGCTGATGATATCAGGCACGAGCCACGATGCCCGGCTTTCCGTGGTATCTTCCCTCTAAACAGAGAGGGTGTGCAGTACCCTTGTTGACATGTTTTCTGTGCCAAGTTTTTGCTCAGATCTTCTCGGTGACTTTGTAGGCGTCATATTTTGTTGGTTCTCCCAGTTCACTGCGTGTGGTGCTCGCCTTGTTCCCCTTGAGTCCTGCCCAGGTGGCACATGTTAAGGGACTTTCCACCAGTATCTCACTGGTTTGGTTTCTATGGATGGATATTGTCTTAAGGTATCACTCCTGATTAGAGCTCTTGTGTTGACCCGACCCTGACAACCCCCACCCCCCCACCCCCCACCGCCGCACAACCAGCCCTGTGATGTCAAAGGGCTCAGATGTGCGGTGCTGCCCGCGCGCCCGCCTGGCTCGGCCTCCCTCCGGCTCGAGCCTCGGCCCCACCCCACCTGACCTGGGGGAAGTGCGAGGGACTGCTGTGCATCGAGGGCAGCGGCCACGCCAAGGTGGTGTGGCCGCGGGGTGCGCGCGGGCACAGAGGCCGGCACGAACCCTGGGCACTGCCCAGCCCGAGTCCGGGACGGAGTTGGGCTCTGCCCAGTCTCGCCCCGCCAAAGGTTTGATTTTAAACACTAACAATATCACTTAAAAATTTGGAAGTCAGTTTCACACCATATTCGCGTGAAAATTAATTGTAATGCTTGTTAAACTATCAGTACCATGTTAAAAAGTAGCTTATTTCACACATTGATGATGATTAATTTTACAAGTCAAAGTGATACTGCCATGTGTCAATAGTTTAAGTATACATTGTATGGGATTTAACCTATAACTTTAATAAATAGATACAAAAAATCAAGAATACTTTGAAGCCTTTAAAATATTTTCAAGGAAATTATATTACTTCAAATTTTGTGCATAAAGCCAAACTTTCTTAATAATTTACATAAAATTTCTTTAAAAATACATGATTTAAGATTTCCTGAAACTGTTCACTTACTCAAGGTAGTTCTAATCTTAAAGAATTCGAATTTATATCCATTACTCAGAAATATTTTAGCAAAGAAAGTAAATTTTAAGTTTAAAGAGAATAAGGAATAGTCTAATGAAGAAGAATCAATAACATATACAAAAGTCATGTCCTTTATGTAATCAATTACTTTAACACTAAAATTTTGACTTATTTTTATGAACTCATGTTATAAAATCAGTCACACCTATGTGAAAATTTCTGATAGTATTCCAATAAAACTTTGGGGCATTTTAATTCATACTTCAACATAGGTGTTCTCTAAGTTGGCTCAATGACAGACACCAGGGGAAATATGACTGCGTTTTTAAATAGACTCCTAATGTTGAATGACCTCCAGTATTGAGTGTTCTGTGTTTCCTTTCAACAAGAAGGAAGGTTTGTGCATTTTCAAAAACTGACAATTGCCACAAAGGAGCCAAAGAAAAGTTATTCTCTTAACCTTGAAAGTGACTTTTGTGTAGCATGCAGCAAAATAGGGTGAGCATTTACCTTGTGGAACATTTCAGTTTTTTAGGACAAAGCTATGTTATAAAGTAGCTAAAAATTTATAAAAATTCAGGTAAGTTAAAATCCATATGCAGTCTTGGAAGAGACATTTTATTAAAACAAGAAAAATGTTTTGATCTAGAATGAAGTGATTAGGTCATTTGTCATACAGTGTTACTGTTCTGATAATACAGGTCACATAGACTTTTCAGATCTCAATAGAGGTAAGGTTACTCAGATAGAACTTACCCACGTGAATTCATGAGATTGATTGTTACGAGTAAAGGTTGGGACATTTTATAAAACATTTTAAATCATTCCCTTCATGAGGGAAAAGTGTGAAATTAAAAAATTTAGAAAGTATTTTCAGGTGAACTTCATGTCTATACACATATTGAATCTCAATGACACACACCTGAAATTTTTACTGTTGTCTGTTAATTCAATAAGGAAATCAAATTTAAAAAGTATTTACCACAATTCAAAAGTATAGATGATCTCAATGGTTATAACCTCCATTGTCACACATATTTGTGCATTTGTGTATAGTGAGAACATTTAAAATTGATTCTCGTAGCTGCATTTAATTATAAACTATAGTACTGATGCCAGGACCCAATATGGGCAGTATTGAAGTTGGAACCTCAAATATGAGCAGTCTTAAAATTTAGGAACTGATGTCATTAGCTGTGTCTGAAAAGCACAGAGTTAAAAGAGGCCTAAGCAGGAAGGGTACTTTTATTTTTTGCAAATTCCAGGTATGGACCCGGAAGGGAGAATGTATCACCTAGATTGTGCAGAGGGAAACTGGAATCTTTGGCTTTTAGGGAAAAAAGAGAAAAAAAAGTTTAAAAAGGAAAGGAGCAGAAATGAGAGATAGAGACTTTCGGGAAAGGGAGAGACATGAGAATGGCAGGCTGGTAGCTTGAGTAACCAGAATGGGTAGAATCGCCCTGGAAGAGTGAACTGGCGGTGGCAAGGAGCCATGGTGACTGGCAGAAGAGTGACCGGTGTGTAGATTGTGACAACGTGCAAGGTGGGATAGTGACCTGGTACCTGGAGATTACCAGGGATTTGGAAAGCTGATTTGTGCATCAGCAATTGTGGAAAAATTTTGAAGAGACTTGGAGAATTGGAGCAGCTCAGAACACTGGAGAAAAAGCCAGGAGTAGACACTGGAGAAAGACTGGACTTAGCAGAGTGCCTACTTCTCAGGTTTGGAGGGCAAAGTGGCACTATCTTGGACATGTGTTTGGGACTTTCAGACTACATGATGACTGGGGTATGATAACTGGCCATTTGTAGCTTTAAGGACTTTTTTATTTTCCCTGTTAATATTCCCTTGTAAATAAACCCTGTTGTTAAAATACATTTCGAGTGCAACTGCTATGTGAGGGTGATATGAACCTGAGGAAACCTAGGTGGCAGAAGCTGCATTTTAAATGTGACTTGTTGATTGGTGGCTTCTACCCTATTTACCCCTAATTTCAGCACTATTAACCACAGTTACTGTGTTCTGTAGTAGATCTCCATAACTTACTCATTTTTTAACTGAAAGTTTGTGTGGCATTTGACCAACATCTCCCCATTATTCCCAAATTTCAATCCCTGGCAATCACCAATCCATTCCCTGTTTCTGTGAGTTCTCAAGTTTGTTTTTAAGAGTGAATATTTTTTGTTAAAGGGAAAGAATGCTTAGAGGGAAAAAAATGAAGAACTAGAAATATACATAAAAGATGGACTATACTATATCAAATAAAGTGCTTAAAGGAATAGTTTGAGACATTATTATTTAAGAAAAGATTGAATGTTCTGGACTGTAGACAGAATCTTTATTAACTATTTTAGTTTAGTGATTTTAGCAAATTTAATTCACTTATAAATTATTAATTCACTTTGAAGACATTATAAGTTGTTTATGACACTGTTTCATTTGAGTAGCAGCTTCAAGACATGAATCTTAATAGCACCAGAAAAGTTAGTCTTCAGTAGTCATATAATCATTTACTTACTACACATTTTTATTTATGTATTCAGTTTCTAAATGGAAAGTTGTCAGTAAAGATAGCCTATGTTATGTTATAGTAACAAAGTGTCCCTGGGTCACATAGGTTTTGCACAATAAGTTTATTTCTTGCTCACACTAAATGTTGAATAGATTATAGGACGAGAGTACTTTCTCAAGACACTGAAGGATACTCTCAGTTCAAGCAAGATGCCTACATAACTGAGATTTGGAAAAATAAAATATGTGTTGATTCTTAACAGTTTTGATCAGAAGTTAAATATTTTGTCTCTGTATTTGTTTTTGAATCCTTTCCTTCCCCTCCTCCCTCCCTCCCTTCATTCCTTCCTTCCTCTTAGATACTCACATAACCAAAAATAACTTCTACACAGGGCCATGAGTGCAAATCCATTATACAAGTCTAAGGCTGAGAGCTGAACATATTTGGTGAATAGCACTGGCAGATCATAATTGTAGTAGCAAAATATGGGAATTAAGAAAATGAAATTATATTAGATTAATTAACATTATTGAAGTGTTGAGGTCTAATGTTTAATGCCATACTAATGTCATCATTACCTACCTAGTTTTAAACACGAAATTCTGGGGATTTGGGGTATGGAGATCTTTGTAACATCAACATGGTTCTAATATATCAGGAAAGTTGTATAAATATTTCTGTCATAGAAATATTTTTTATTTATGAATAGACTAAGACTTTATCTTATTATAATGCGGCCAATTAAATAATAGTTATTGTGTGTCTACTAGTGACAGTGAGGATTAAAATCCTGCCATTATAATCTAAGGTTTTATAGAAGATGAGTCCATGTTTTGTTACAATGCTGAGTCTTGGGTAGGATTTATTTACTAAACTGTATGATCATAATACAGCAATCATTTTATTAATTTTCAAATAATATAACATTAAGAAGATTTAAGAAAACAAGGTTACTGGAAATTGAGTAACAATATAAATTAACATGATTTAACAAAGATTAACAAAAATTAAAACATAATTTTAAAACCAGTTTTGACACTAATTGCAAATTTGTTTTACTTGTGTGTCAAGTTTTGTGCCTTGACAGTTACATACTATCAATTTCAGTCTCTGTGTGTGGACATGTCCCACTCCCTCTGCTAAAGCCACAGTACCAATATCCTACTTATTAGCTTTCCTCCCCATCTTCTACAACCCAATTCCTTCTAGTAACTTTCCTTTCAACAGGGTAATTCATCCGAAATTAGAGCATTCTTGAAACAATATTTCTCCTTGGTCAATAACAAGGGTTTTTGAAGTGATTTTTCCATGACTTGCATTAACATTCTGTATGTGACATTTAACTGTTACATAAACAGATTTTTCCATCATATGTTTTATATCTTATGGTTTATATTTTATTTATATGGTTTATATATGGTTTATATTTTAGATTGACTTGAGACATTTTCAATCTAAATTTATGTTAAAAATTGCTTACAGACCTGTGAAATGGATCACTTTAAAATCACTGTTTCAGCTCCCAATTTAAAAAAAAAAATTGCAAGTAAATGATTTTATAACACTTTCCAGAGATATTTATATTTATTTAAAACCTAATCATTTATAAACTAAGAAATTCTAACCCAATTATTATTTTAACTTTTCCAACTATCCCATTAATTTAATAATCACCAATTATTTTGTACTTTTTTCTTAAAAAAAATGGCTTCCTTAAAACATTAGAGTTCCCCTTGTTTTAGAAAACATTCAATTGACCATTTTCTTTATTATTAACTATATCATGTTGTTAATTTATTTGATTTCAAATGTCACATATGAAAACAATTTGGATCTCTCTAGAATTTTTTTAGCATTTTTTTCCCTCAAAAGTAAAAATTTAAATAACTAGATATTTAAACACCAAGATATTCACTAAGGTAGAGTCCAGAAGACAAAATATTCAGAGTCCTTATTGTTTCCAAATTACCTAAAATTATATATCTTGGTTCTGTTTTGATTGAAATATATGTATCATATAAAAATGGAAAATGAGTTTAAGAAACAGTTTCCTAAAAAGCAGTGAAATGATATTTGTTTCTCAAAGAGTTCCCAAAGGAGACCTCAATGTGGGTACAAAGGGATGCCTGAGCCAGAATGTTTACTGCAGCACTATTTATAATTGCAAGAACATGGAAACATCCCAAAATAGATGAATGGATGAAAAAGATGTGGTATATATACCCAATACATACTCATGGAATATTACTCATCAATTAAAAATGACAAATTTGATGCTTTTATGATAACATGGATATGCCTAGAATAAATCATATTGGCAGAAACAAGTCAGAAAGAAAAAGACAGAAACCAAGTGATTTCACTAATATATGGGAACAGGAAAAATAAGCAGAAGGCCAGGAGGAATAGTCAAAACAAGCTAACAAACCAAAGTTCAAAATTGGGGTATGGGAGTGGGGGAGATGTGAGGAAGTGCTTAGGGAGAGAAGGTGATGGGTGATCCCTGGGGAATACACAGATGTGAAACACGTAGAAATAAAAAATGTGAAAAGAGAAAAAATAAAAAATAAATAAAACAGCTCAATTTCTAGGAGCAAATGCCGCAAATAAATAAATACTTTCTATGATTAAAAAAAGTCCTAAATTTACTCTGTGTGTGTGAGATCCTCACCTATATTTACAAAGAGAAGAAACAAAATATTTTCAAGTATAACTCATTGCCAGTTTAGACATACAAAATTAAAGTCAACTAACAAATTTATATTTCAGTTAAAATGTTATTTTTAAAGTATGGATACTTTGGGTAGTGACGGTTGTTTTTTCCCCCCCCCCAAACTAAAAATTTCATACATAGCTCAAGATTTTAGTATTTATTGATTTTATAGTATATTAGTCACTTATTTTTTTTAACTGTTTTTTTTTTTTTAAACAGCAGAAAGAATGGGAAAAAAATCTATAAACCCATTGAACTAATTTTTCTAATCTTGAATTTGGATAATATTATTTGCTATGTCATAGATTTTTTGCAAAGCAGTAACCATATATAAACCAGCAGCACACTGCCTGGATCATAATGAAAACATAAAAATCACTATCCTTGTAGTGAGAGATTTCAATGAATATTCTTCATTTTGATTTCTTATATGCCTTCATAGATTTTGTATTTTTTTCCTCCTGTATCTCTTTAATAGATTATAAACTTTATTTGCCAAAGCAGTTAGTCACTGAAGAGCAAAAGGATGTTTAAATTATGCAACTTAATCATCTTAAGCAATACATATAACAATGAAATCCTTACGGTAACACTATCTGGGAAATAATTGGTAAAATATTTTTGTTCAACATAATTTGTTAAAATTGTAGTTTCTCTAACATGGTCAAGGACAGGTGACTGTTTCAAGGACTCCTTTGTAGTAAAACACATGATGAGTAATATTCATTTGAGTGACAACCTGATGAGCTACAGATTACAGACTCTGTCACAGATATTATAGAAAACATGTAATTTATCCCACTTTCCCCTCACTAAGCTATATCGCTAGGTAGAAATTTATACCTACATGCCTCATTATCAGATCAGTCTGGATTATTTTTATTAATTTTAATGTAAAACTAATCATTTGGTGATAAAATGATTTTGACCTGGTAGATGTAACTTGCGCCAGCCATTCTAATAATTGCACACACTATCAATAAACAAGAAAAAAGAATTGCTAGTACATAATAGGACTTTCTGCATCTTTAATATTACTATGATAGAGAAGTTAAATGACAAGAACAACAAACTTGCAGCAAGTCTGAGTATCAGAGCCCAGAGGCTGTTGGGACTTTGGTCCCAGACTGGTCCAAAACGCACCTTTTGGCACATAGCGCTGGCATGACCTTCCCGGGGTCAAAATACAACCAATATCTTCTTGGTGAACTTTTGAGAATCAGAGATGCTCTAATGGAAACCTCATTGTAAAAGCAACAGAGGCCCTCCTGTTTTACCTCTCTAAGTAGGCTCCCCACAGAGTTCATTGGGACTTCAGCTCAAAGGTTCCATGAGTCTGTGTAAACTGAATTTAAGAAAAGCATCCACCGTCACACTCAATCTCTAATACTACTTTAGCTGTAATAGAGTTGCAAAGCAAGAGCTGCACCACTTCTGTTGCAGGAAGCTGCACAACTTCTGCTGTGACACACAGGCTGTAACTGATTGTTATCACTTGACCAAAATTTGGTATCCAAGTTGTCTCAGTACAGGTTTTAATGCTTTCCTATGCTGAGAAATGTTCATTCTCATCCCAAAACACATTTTCTAAATTCCTGCTGAACTAACTTTCCCATTACTTTCTATATTGAGATTTTGATGCTGTAATTATTTAAAGAATGTGAAGAGTAGTCTTTGATTAACCTCTCTCTCCTGTATGATGATCACTTTAAGTGCCAATCATTTTTAAAAAATTTTTAAAAATTTATTTATATATATTTCACATCATTTCAGTCCCTGGACCCACCACCTCCCCTCCCCGCCCGCTCCAGCTGGTCCCCACTCTCCCCTTGTGCAGTTTCATTTGGTTGACCATATATTAGTGAAACCATTTGGTTTCTGTCCCTTTCTATCTTAAGTGCCAATCGTTTTAAAATGGGGGGAGGGGCAACTTTTCCTGATATGAACAGTATACATGAGCCAGCACTACTGAAAATTCACTATCACATATTTTTAATATAGTCAACAGGTGGGAGAAAAAAAAAACATAAAAACTATTTGTGAATGCAGTGTAATTCCCTAGATTTACCTGTAAACTATTGTGATAATTTTGCTTTGATAGACTCTAAATTTGAAAAACTGAGTGATATTAAACTTCACCTCATTTAAAAAATACATTTCTAATGTTTGTTCTCATCTTCAATTTTTAATTGTAGGAACTTAATTTAGGAGCCAATATATTCTTGTCACTAATACAAAAATGTTTAAATGATAATTTTCTTATTGACTTTAAGCATATCCTTTTAAAGAAAGCATAGCTTCTTAAAATGTTTAGCTTAACACTGCTATATTTGGAAATACAAAAAATTAATTATGATACCACACAATAATGGTATTTTAACATTGAATTTTAGAGAAATTTCTATAGGTATTTATCATAAATAACATTCATTTTCTGAAATACACTTTGTAGCGACTGACTGGAGACTAATACACATATAGTAACTCAGAATTCAATACTTATTTGAGGAAGATAATACAATGGGTAACAATATTATTTTCCAAACTTTTACTAACCACATTATAATTTTCTCAAAGTTTAAAAAATTCTGAATACTTTAAAAAGAATAACATTCGGATATATTTGTAATGTTATATATACAAATGAATTTGTACATATAATTCTTAATAAATATCCATAGAAAAAATAACATCTACCTGTAAATTAAAGACCAAAAATGGAGAGTGGAATTAACTCATAATAAATTTACAACAGCCACCTTCTAATGTAAGATGTTTTTTGCAATGTGGTAGATTAGATATAAATATAAATAATAATAAAAATATAATAATGGAATCCAACATTTTATCACTTTGAATGAAGCTGAAATAAAATCCTTGCCAGGTAACTATGTTTTCCCTGAAGATAAATTCATACATCACAATGTCATGATATTTATATTGCAATTTTGCCCAGAATTTTTGCAATGCAAGGTTTTATATGATGCCAATCCATCAACATTCAATATCATTATGTTATGTCAGCTTAAAATCCCTGAAGAAAATTCTAAAATTATGCACACCCTCTGAGAAGTGTTACAAAACAGAATAATCCCAAATAGCATGAGTTCTATTGATTGATATTAGATAAAAAAACACAAAGCTTTTCTCATTGGTATACAGAAATATCAATGAATAGAGTTTTGCAGCTGAAGTGTGTCAAGTTAACAAGTAATCATATTTGGTAAAAGTAATACATTTAGAAAAAGCAAAATATAATTTTTAAACTGTCATAAGACATAACTCATCAATATTGCAGTCAGCTCACATGGAAAAATTGGCCTTATCCTGTGACAGGGAAGAAAGACCAATTCCAGAGCACAAATACTATATATAACTTTTAAAAGGAAAATATATAAAAATTATTAGGATAATAAGGAACAAGATAAAAATGAATTAATAAATAAGACTGAATAGTCAGGCAAAGTTTGTCTAAATCCTGGCTCTCTTAATGATTTGCTAATATTTAGGACTTAGGGAATGGTGATATTTCATCATTCTAAGAAATAAAAATACTCAATTGAAAAGTTTATATTAGAGATTTCTACCCATAGAATTCTACCCAAGAATAGACTGTCATTACAAAAAAAATAAATAAAACCATTTGCATATAAAGAACCATTTTGCTGGAAGAGTGTGAGGATACAGTTAAGAAGAAAGCTATTTCATAGCCAGTAGAATGCAATTGAAACTCTACTACAGAAACAGAATAGAGGGCCTACAACTCTGCTACAGAAACAGTCTAGAGGGTCTCTAGTAAAACAAGTATGAAGACAGCTCTCCTGTGAAATTAAATATCACTTAACTATGTCCTCACAACTTTTGGCAGATACTATTATTTTAAAAGAAAACCACTGAAATTTCATTCTGGAAAATGAGATTTAGTTGATTGCATAGAGGAGATAATTTGTTCAAAAGCAGAAAAAGTTTACTGATTATTAGTCATCATTTGTTCTCTTTTATCTCTTTTATTATTAGTTATCATTTATTCACCTATAATCTAATCATCATTTTACGACATACATAAAATTAGTCTAGACAATGATTCTTCCCCACATAAATAGATCTATATCACATTTGTAAATTATGTTGCGGCCTTGAAGTTCTATTATACAGATGAAGTAGTGCATTCAGCAATTCTTGAAAATTAAACCTGTATGATTTGGAACTGTTGTGAAAAATATCAAAAGGATAAGGTCAGTCCTAAAATTTGCTCCAAAGCATGTATTTCAAATGTTGGATAATAGTTCATATCTAAGAGTCAGCTCAATTTGCGATTTCTTTGAGTAACAACCATTCAGCTGCCTGATGTTTTAAAGGCTTGCTTGAGTGTCATATATGTGCTAAAGTTGCACATGATTGTTTCTGACATTGGTGCACTCAAGGTAGGCGAATGCATACAAAAAAGAGGAAGAAGCAGTATAGGGTGTGTGAGAAAAAATATCTTTAGACAGCCTAAATTCAATTCTGAATTCAGAAACTCTAAATACACTAAAAATATTCCTGTCTAGATCAAGATATGGCACTCAGACAGTTTGGCAAGCCATGGATTAGAATGAGAAAGATAATGAAAATTATGACAATGCTATTTTGATTTATACATTCTCATTAATTACATTATTACCAGCATTTCACTGTTGTGTCCTATATGCTATGTTTTAAAGACTGTTTTCCAATAGTTCTGATTCTGAGAAAATCAAGTAGACAGCAAAATGTTTCTTCTGTATATTCCCCCCTCCTCACTTCCCACATGAGAATATAATTTTGAATGATTTGGAGCTGATCTTCATTCTGCAGGTGAGCTTCCTGGAGTGATTATAAATTCTATTTATAATATTTAAACTACTAGAAGAGTTTTATGGATTATGACTGTGGATAGAATTTACTGTCCAGAGAATGTTATACTTAATTTAGTGACTAAACTAACCTCTAATATATTTCTTGAATCCTCTACCAGAATAGGTTTTTTGTTTTTGTTTTTGTTTTTTTTTGGATAAAAAAGCTCATGGGTGTTTTCTCTCATCATATTTAAAATATTTGGTTGAAAGATCAGTGTTTTATAGTCCTGGTGTACAGTGGAATTATTTAACTGGCACAAAATCTATTTAAAACAAAGGAACAGAGAAATCCTTATATACACATAGATCTTTGCTGATGTGCCATTAATTGCAAGGTGAACTTAATCTATTCTTTCTGCTGTTTTTCAAGTCCGACTATCACTATTAAACCTCACATTTATGATTATTTCTAGGAATATATAAGAAGTCATTCATTTTGTTGACTCTGCAGATCACTGAGTCATTTTACTATCCTCCGAGTCCCTCCTCAGAGCAGGGGAATTAATAGCACCAAAAGATGATTTCTCACAATCCCTGACATCCTGACAGCATAGACCAACCATCAACATCACTGAGGAATAACCGCTGCCATGTTCCCAGCCCACAGAAATCTCACGTGGCATATACTTGTCCACAGCTAGAGATGGAACTTGGAGAGCAAACAGAATGTAATCTTGATTATACCTATTGAGGAATTTAAAAGAGCTTAAGACCTATACGTTAAAGAAATGTCTGTTTTAAATATTGCATGTGAAGCAACTGGTGAATTGACAGGGTTTCTATTTGAAGGAGTAATGAAATGGTCCTGAGAGAATATTAGTGACTGGAGATACTATCTAATTTTGGCCCTACTGAGAATTTTGCCAGATTTAAAACTTATTCTTTCTCAATAATTCAGTGTAAGTGTCATAGAGTCATAGCGAAGATGATTTACTTTGAATCATTTATCAACATAAACTATCAGTGGTTAGAATTTGATAAATTATCCTCTTATGCACGTAGGGAGTTAAGCCATCCCTACTTTCATTAACACATCTAAAATTAAGTTTGAGCCAAGAAGTCTGCCAAATTAAAATCTTTAAAATTTGGGAGTAATCTAGGCAAAAATGGAGATTTATATCCTGATGTCTTAAGTCTGAGAGTGATAACAAAAATAAGTTTTATCATCTAAAATTTAAAAATATATATGTAAATTATTTTGGTCAAACTAAAATTAACATTCTATACATTTTTCTAGGCTATATTCAAAAGACACTGCATACTAAAAACCATTTTTATTCTTAAAAATTAAAATCTGATAAATCTCTCAAACACTGAAATGTTTCAAATTTCTATTTAAAATACAGTCATAAGCCGGGCATGGTGGCTAGTGCCTGTAAGCTTCAGCCTATGAAGCGGTTGGGGCTAGGGGTCCCACCTGGGGTCTTAGCGAGACCTAGTTCCAAAAAAATAGCTGGGTGTGGAGGCGTGCACCTGTAATCCCAGCTACCTGGGAAGCTGAGGCTGGGGATTGCTTCAGTCCGTGGTACCCCGGGCAATGAGAGCCTGCGGTTCCACAGGCAAAAATAGCGAGACCTAGTCTAAAAAAAAAAAAAAAATACAGTCACATATCATTGAGACTGAGCATTACATTTACATTCAAAGAGGTGTTTATAAATGTTTAACCCTCCAGTGGTGAAAGCAGCTCATTCTACTTGATCCACTCTTGATTTTGGACATTTAGGATGTTTCCATATCTTTGCTATTGCAAATAGTGATGCAATGAGCACAGTTGTGCAGGTTTCACATTAGGGTTTTTGTATCCTTTGGGTAGCTACTTAGGAATAGAATTGCTGGATTGTATGACATCTATTCGTATTCTTTTATGGAAACTCCACACTTTGCATAGGGGCTGGATCATTCTACATTCACATCAATAGTATAATAGGGTTCTTTTACTCTACACCCTCACCAGCACTTACTACTTTTGTAATTTTTCTTTTGTTTTAACAGAGGTCATTTTTACAATGTGAGGTGGTATCTCGTGATTAGATTCACATTTCTCTAGTAAGTGATGAATATTTCTTCATATGCCTCTAATCACCTACCATATTCTTCGGAGAAGTGCCTATTTAGTTCTTCTATCAATTTTTGATTGGGTTATTTCCTTCACTGAGTGGTATAAGCTCTTTTTTATTAGTTTTTTTTTTGTTTTTGTTTTTGTTTTTTGCTGTTGTTGTTGTTATCAGTTTTCAAACTATTTCCTCCCATCACATTCCATTTTCAACAACTAGTATGGAACTGTAAGGCGTTAAGCTAAATGAAATGAGCCAGCAATAGAATGACAAATTTGGATGGTTTCATATATATGTAGAATATAGAGAATGTAAATGAAGGGTTGGGAAAATATAAACTTTAAAACCAACATCTGAAGTTAATTACAGATCTGGGACATCCAGGTGAAAATAGGGACTACTGAGGAGAGAACACAATGGACTATGATAGAATGCGTTTGGTGGTAGGAGAGCTACAGTGACCACACTTGAGGTGTAACATTCTATACTGTCAAAAAATAAGGATATACAATAATATTACTTGATTTTAAAATATGTGGATGAAAATAGATATATTCCGATAAATTCATGATAAAAGTGTTGGAGACTGACCCATATAAGAGGGGGGGAAATATTGAGATTGCCACAAATTAAATTTAGATTAAAAAGATATCTCACTTAATGAAAGAAAAAAAAAAAAAAACACAGATAGCCAGGCACGGTGGCATGTGCCTGTAAGTGGCAACCTAGGAAGTAGCGCGGGAACTAGGGATTGATGTTTAAGTCCTGCTTGGGGCACGTTGTGAGACCTAGTTCCAAAAAAACAGCTGGGTGTGGTGGCGCACACCTGTAATCCCAGCTACCTGGGAAGCTGAGGCTGGGAATTGCTTGAGTCCGTGGTACCCCGGGCAACAAGAACCTCCAGTCTCACAGGCAAAAACAGAGACCTAGTCTCAAAGATAAAAAAAAATTCACAGAATAGATAACCAATCAACTAAGTTAATTATTCAAGATATAAAGAAATTCATACTATTCAACAATATAAAAACAAACACCCAATTAATTAAAAGGCAGGATATATTAAAAGACAATTCACTAAAATGGATATTCAGAAGCTTAATAACATGTGGAAAAATATTTAACATTTTTCTAATTAAAGAAATTCAGGTAAAGCTAAACTGAAATGTCATCTCACAACCATGAGAATGCCACATATCAAAACAGCCTCCAAAGAAAAATTGCTAAAAGGATGCAAAATAAAGAGAATCCTATTGCCCTCTTGGTATAAATGTAAACTGGTATAGTCATTATGAAAAGTAATCTGAATTTACTTTTAAAGAGTGAAAATAGAAATACCATATGACCAACAATACCACTCTCAGGTATTTATTTGAATATAATAAATTCAAAAACACACACAACAACTATCTTCTGTCATGTTTATTGCAGCATTATTTATAATAACTAGGAAGTATAAACAGCCTAAATGTTCTTCAATAGATGATTGGATCCAGAAAATGTAATATAGCCACACTACGGAATACTATTTAGCCATAAGGAAAGATGAAATGCAGCCATTTGCAGCAAAATGGATCAAGTTTGAGGGAATTATGTGTAGTAAAAATAGTCTGAATGACAAAAGCTAATATTAATTCTACTCCTACAAAGCACACAATTTAAAAACGTAATTTTTTTTTTAATATCAATAAATACCATGAAGTTAAGAGAGTGGTGGAATAAGAAGAAAGACAAAAGGATATAAAGAATGTTAGTGAAAAAACAAGTATGTAAGTAAACATACAAGAATAAAAGCAACAGGCATTTACTGTCTCAAATATTTCTTGTGGATCTTCAATCCAGGGTTGACAAATTAGTTAGTTCTAGTTCAGTTAAGTGACTCACTCAAATGCCTGGGAATGTAACGGTCCCTGGTTTTTTAAGTGTTTTCTGTTTTTATCTTTTTATCAGTTTCTATCCCCACTCATTCACTCTCTCTCCTTGTTACCCTATCCAGTGCCTAACATTATTGCTGTTCAATAAATACAAGGGGTAGAAAAAATATTTTAACTTTCCAATGATAGTTTTAGAAGCTGTAGACTCCAACGTGTTAAACATTTTATTTGTGTTTAGTGTTTATTCATACTTTGTCTCTGAATATACTTAAAACTACACATCAGAGTAGGTTGATGAGTTACTGTATTTCATTGTCTAGGAACCTAGAAAAAAAGTTGTCCTTTGGTTAATGTATGAGAAGACAAAAAAAACTTTTTGTAGTTTCACAGCTTCAAAGTCTTTGAGCAATGCTATTTCCTTTACCTTTGGTGGTAGACTTAAAAAGATGCTTATTTGCATGATACCTTTTGTATCCTTTCGTAATAAATCAAAGGACTCTACCATGAAAAGAAGTATAAAATATACATACACACAAACCTAAAAATGCAACCCCTTGTATCCAAACAATTTGAAAGTATTTTACATGTTGTTAAAGGTAGAATTTCATGTAAATGAAAACTTGATAACTATGGAATCAGAATAATTATGAAGTTCATTTTATTTACTCTGTATCTTGAAGTCATCTGAACTGTGAGAGAATGGTTAACTAATAAAGTATATTTAACATGGAAGATACTAAGCCTTCTGTTAGGCCTATGAACAATTCCAACCCGGTATTTAAAGTATCACATGCCAGAGGCGGGTAACCACAATTCTCCAATCATATTTCTAGGATTTGTTATTAGTTTTGTTTGTTTGTTTTTCTGTTTCTATATTCCACATATAACTGCAGTCATCTGGTATTTTTTTTTCTGACTTATTATGGTAAGCAATGTGATTTTCAAGTCCATCTTTATTGTCACATGGCAAAGGTTCATTTATGTTGAAACATGTTAAAATATGTATGTTTCTAATAACCATGCTGCGGTATCTTAGAGACAAGAGCTACATTATGTTAGACATAGACATACGCCCCTTATGTTGGGCATAGAGAATTGTGGAATTAGTTTTTCTTCAGGGTCACACAGATAATGAAGAGACAAATTTCAAGTTTCAATGAATTTTGTCCATTTACTTCCATTACAATTTCGGTATTCTAGTTACAAAAAAAAAAATTAAAAATGCATGTAGAGCTACATATTAGGAGAGGTAAAGAGCACAATCGTGTGTAAGTTTCATTGTGCTTATCAGAGCTAACTATACTCTATATTATTAATTATAAGTGAGGTGGGATATTCAAAGTATAGTAAGTAAGTAGAAAAACAAGTGATATTGACATTAACTGGTTTGTGTAGATAGACTATTCTATAGAGGAAATAACAATTATGCTGAATTATGAAAACTCACCATAGTCTGTATAAGGAAGGGAAAGACATTATATAAGGTATAAGAGCATTGTTATAAATGAAGGAAGAAGGAAAGTAGATGAGCAAATGTACTTTATGAAGGAATAATGAATATTTATGAACTGATGAAATGAAGACAGAAAACTAAGTATATAGTCATCAGGTTATGTAATGTCACGGTAGCTAGTTCTGACTTTTTTTCTAGTAATAAGGAAATCTTTCAAAATCTGTGCTAGTGCTTTACCATGATCAGCTATGTGATTTAGGATAACTGTTGTATAGGCAATAAAGACTGAGGGAGAAATGAGAACACATTTTCATGTGAAAAGTTTAGGATTTTAAGGTATACTTTTTCTATAAACCAGAGGAGACAAAAGTAAACCTAATAACATGAAATAGAGAAATTAGACCTAAAAGAAAAATACACATTTTCTTCTGAGAAAAATTGAACCTAGGAGATAAGTGAATGTACAGGCAGGAATTGTAGAATTGACCATTGCTATATTGCTTGCCCAAGAGATTCTCTCAAGTTTGCAACTTTAAACATCCTTTGAAATAGTGACCAGCAAGCTTCACTGTACAGAAGTATTAATGTTTAATGGAAGGTTATCTGACTATAATAGACATTAGATGCTCCCAGTCTCCCCTTGGAATATACTCATCTTTCTGCATCATGCATCGGTTGTTTCTCAATCTCTTAAGCAGATAGCATGCTATTGAGCTTTGCCCTCCACATAGAATTCTGTCTCATACCAACAGTTTTTCTAGACTGTATTCTGTTTTCCTCATAGTTATACTTGCCATCTTTCTCTAGATAAACATAATATCGGTTGCCATTATAATTGTGGGAATATTAGTCTCAATCCTCTATGTGAATAACAATGTATTTTTCAAATACTACTAGTAAAATTACAGAGTTTCAATCCCCTTAAATTATGCAGATGAGCTCCAAAATGTTAGTTGCCATTTTGAGAAGACTAGAATTATGAAATTATATTATCACCGTAAATAAAATAAATACTTCTTTAATGGCTACTGATCTTTTTTATCTCCTGAAAAATATAAATTATCCAAACTTCATCAAACCTGTGATATAATAGTTTATTTCTTTTAGATTCAGCTTTGGATTATAAATCAATTCTTTAGATTTAGGTTTGATTGTAAATATAATTGAAGCAATACAATAAAAGCCTAAAAATGTAAAATAGTTTGTTATTTTTTTAAAAATCAGTTTAATTTGCCTTAAGATGGCAGTATTGTTCTTCTTAAGATTCAGAAAATTTTTTTTAAAAAAATCATGAGGAAAGCATAGGTCTTCTAACACTTTCTACCCTCACATAGATGCAAAAACCCATGCTTATCAAAGAATTGGGTAGACATAATATACATACAGATTAAACTCAAAGTCTATACAAACAGTGATAATGGGTAAAAACACAAGCATTACAAATCTGATTGACATGTTAATTAATTAAAAGCAACAAGGAGAAAGGGTTTTGCATCACAGAGGGGATTACCCCCAATGACAAGTCTTACAAATTATTTTGTTTCAGTAAAGAAGACGAATCAATACATGAAATTAAAAACAAACAAAGTCCTTCAGGAAACTATATCATAGATAAATGTAGTAAAAGTCTGAAGTTTATACAGAAAGTATCAAATCAGCAGATGCCAAATTCTGATATTAAAATTAGGATGCATAAGTATACAAAAGGGTAATGATTCCTGATTATCAGTCACTAGAGAGTATGTTTCAAACAAGTTTTATTAAAACTCAAGGTGGCTGGCCCATGTTTGATCAAAAACCTTACAAATATCTACAACCTGATTAATTTGAAATATAAAAGACACTAGTCAGCCCTACGTCTTCAGAATTCTTCAAGCATTTTAACATGTGAGTCAGAGCCTTCAACATACCAGAGGATAAATATGACAATGATTTTACATTTTCATTACAGATACGTATATAAAAGTTAAAGCAGGGAAGGCAGCATTTTAAAAGATCCACATACACAAACAATGTAAGTTTAGACAATAGATTCAGTTTAACAGAATTATACACTACATAGACTATATTGCTGCAGTTTCAATTTCACTTTATCTGGCATTTGAAATCTTATCTTATCCTGGCTGGAGCCAACTGGAGAGTCTGTGGTCTGTACTCATCATTAGTATTTTATTGCTTTTTTGAATTAAATGTAATTTCCTTACTTAATGGTAACTATACAAATTTCATGGCTTCTCATATGATACTAGCTTACTTTTATCCATGAAGACTGGAGCACAAGACTTAAAAAATTATAACCCCAAAGCGCACACACACACACACACACACACACACACACACACACATGCACGCACACACACACACATACACATATATACACACACATCCAAATAAACTTTCAAATAAAGAGAATTCTTTGAAATAGTGACCAGCAAGATGCACTGTACAGAAGTATAAATATTTAATGGGCAGTTATCTGACTTCTAAGTCATATTCTACATTATGTTAAATTTCCAAGGATTTTTCTTAGACTGCTTATGTTTTCTGAAATGTAATTTACAGCATAGATGGAAGTGTGATGGGACAATATCCCACAAAAATTACTCACTGAACATAACAAAAAAGAGAAAAATAACAGCTAAGAAAAAAGTACAAAGATAGGATTTTAGTAAGAAAAGTAATGAAAAATATATTAATCATTAATTCAAATACAGAGAAGTAATGAGGTAGTGTATTATGAAACAAAGACATGAGTTAAAAATCATTTCCCTTCAGAATTAGTAATTATACAAGATAAAGCCATAAGATTTGTGGACTATGAAAGCAGGTAGAGAGATGGAGTTTCAGATAAGAGGAACACCTCCCATCTCTCTAGCCCCCTATCTTACACTAGAGGGTGGGAGAAAGCACATCTCTCACCTGTAACCCAGCTTCCTAACCTCTTTGGAATGTCCCAGGAGACATATGACCTATTAGTGACAGACTGTTGCCCCCAGAGGTAAATTCTCCTGTTATGGTGCATCTCCTCATCCTGCCTGCTGCATGTCACCTACGCTTTGCTACTTCCTTATTACATCATTGTAACATTTCCTTGCTAGAGTATGTAAGTGGTTTCTCAGTTTCAATAAAGTTGGAGCTGGACATGCTTCCCAGGATCCCCATTCTTGGGCTAGCCTCACAGATCGCTATCCATCTCTTAGATCTCAATTTCTTCTTCCACATGCGACTCCTAACACAGATCCACAAAATGTGAGATTTTGCCCCAAATTAGAAACTCATTGGTAAAACTCACCACATGGTATCTTTGGGTACTCTGTTAGCAGAGAGAAACAGTTTGTCCCTTCCCAGGGTATATCAAATTCAAAGCATGCTTGCTTTAATTTCAAATAGCAAATGAATCCCTGAGAATTATATACTTTCCTTCACATGCATTCCTCAGTCTGTGCCTTCTCTCAGATCCATCTATAAACTATGGGGAAATGTGGCTTTTGTTTTTGTTTTTTCATGTAGCAAAGATAACATAAGTTCAATACTTTCAAATAAAAAAAAAGTGCTCAGCTTTGATTAAAGAAAAAGATCAACAGTACATCCTTCCATTATCATAAGGGGACTTTAGGTTCAAATTCATTGCCTAGGAAAATTGTTTAGTTCCCCTCATGTTTACCATTGATGAAACATCTAGAATCCAATGACATTGGGATATTTTTTCTTTTTCTTTTTAATTTCAGATATATCAGCATGTATTTGGCACATATAAGGTATTTATCATGATGATTTGATTATGCATACATTGTAAGAGAATTCTTCTCATGTAGACAACAGAAAGATATATCATCTCATATCAACTACATATGTGTATACACAGACAGATACATTCATTTTACTTATATACATATGAAACTACTTAAACTAATAGCAAATTATATAATACAATATCAACAAATAGTCATCACTTTACAATTAGATCTCAGACCTTATTCATTTTATAGCTAAAAGCTTTTATCTTTTACTTATCTTTCTCTATTTGCCCTAGTCCCATTTAGTATCACTTTGTAACTGTCAATTTCATTCTGACAGAGATGTATATAACGTCTGACATATAAAATGCCAATGCTCAATGGCATGTAGGATATTATGCAATTTGCCAACTAGCTTGGCAATAAATTGACTTTCTCCTTTGACTCAGATGTTTTCCCTTTAAATAAAATTAAATAATTACTGATAAGTATCTATCTAAAAGTTATAAAGAGATCATCATGATAGACTAATTTAAAAGTTGTGTTTTCTCCTGATTTCTCTTCATCTTCAAAAGTATGTTTCATCAGGACTATAAAGGGACTCTCACAGCTAATATTATCTGACTGTACTCAGAAAATGCATGTTTTCTCTTTTCTTTCTTTTTTTTTTTTCCAGAAAGATCAACAAGATCTTTATCAAAACAAATAATGTCACCATTTGGTAAAAGAGCATCTATTGGTACTTGAGACATTTTACATTCATAGAGTATGCAGTTGAAAGCAGTAAAGAACTCATTAAGCAATATACTATGCCTGTGATGAATTTTGTAATGAAGAGATGACAGATAATTGTTTGCTTAACAGAAAGAATTACTCCACTCTTGGTATTTTATGATACTAAGTTGAAAGTTAAAGAGTGAACAGAAATAGTCTACACCACATAAAGAGATGAGGTGAGAGGTGGTGAAGGAAGATAAAGTCCCTGAATATGATGAAAGCAGGCATGGTACCTGATTGTCCAGTGTGATGAGAAAAGGAAACATGCAATGAGATAAAGATGGAGCCCCAGGGAGCACCTACAGGGAATATGTGAAAAAAGAGAAAGAGCCCTTTCTACCCATCCTAGGAAGGCAGGAAATGTCTTTAAATAGGGACTTTGTACAAACAGATCTGTGTTTTTGAAAATTCTTTGGCAGGACCATGAACAGAATGAGTGGGAAAGCAGCAAAGGCAAGCGGTGAGTCTGAATGAGGGAGAAGAATCTCCTTTGCCACTGAAAAGTTGGCATTGGACTCAGCAGCTTTTATATCTGTCCTCTCAAACACATTTGAAGCTATATCATTAAATACAAATTTTTAAGCTTTTTTTAAACAGAAGAAACTTAGTTTGGATCCATGGGGATTTTTAAAGGGCAAAATGGATGAAGGGAGCCAAGTCTAGCACTCACAATCACAGAATTTAGGTATGTTCCTCCTCAGACCCTATGTATTCTTTGCAAAAGCCTAAGTTCATATTCAAAATATGTAGACATTGTACAAGTCAGAAGAATAGGTATTTTGCTTTAAAAGATCATTAAATTTGTCTCACTCATTTATTTTCATTTTCTTGAAACTTTGGAAAATTTAAAAAGTTATATTTGTTTCTCATTATTACTACAAGAATACAGTTATCCATAATCTGCATATATAAAAATTGGATCTTTGTGAGATTGTGATATTCAGAAATTTTAAAGATAAATCTTGGTTGAAAACTAGCTTTAACTTTTTTGCAAAATATTAAACAGAAAAAAATCCCTTCCTGTTTTCCAGAATAATATTATTAATTGTGATCCCTACTTAAGACAGACCTTCTCCAAGATTTTTTCCAAGAAAGCCTGACACATTGTATTACTTCACTTATAGACATATTAAAATGGGCATGTATATTTAAAATTGTTTCAAAACATAACCTAACCAAAATAGTAATTCCCCTACTTGAATTAACATTTTTTTAAATTACCCTTAAGTTTATATTCAGTGTTACAATTTTTCAATTATTATATGAGTTGTTGAATCATATTTAAAATAAGTTCTACAAACTGTAATTCCTGACATATCACTAATCTAAAATCCTGTCTTCCCTCTTTCTCTCCTATCCTGTCTTTCTCCTTATTTAGATTAGATTAGAAGGACTGTGTTCCTTTGTTTTTGTTAAATGTATACTTACTCTTATACGGATGTATCTGATGTGGCTGCTGATTGTCTCTTATTTCACATACTCTATCAATACTTTTATTTATTTATGTAGATTGGCAAATAGAGTTGGAAGCCTATCAGATTTAGAGTTTTTGGCAAGACTTTTGTGTTCTTGATTATTTCTATAAAGAGTTACACACTATTTGATTGACTATATTATTTTTGGAGTCATTGGTGATTGTTGATTAGAATCAAAATTTCAATGAGGTTAAAATCAGTGACATATAATTCTTATCATTTCTTCTATATTAAAAGTTGTGCAAAAGTTAGTGGTACCTATTTAATGCATAGAGATGTATTTCTATTCCAAGTGAGATATAGGAATTGTGTTTTTATATGATCGGTATTTGCAAATCTTCAAAAGCTATATAATACTCTGATGTTTGTTCAAGACTATACTGTTCTTTAATGCTTATGTAAAATTCTCTGAAGACTAGCATTACATATGAATACAACTTTATGAATATTCTATCACCAAGTAACCTTTAAGTTAAAAGGGAATTCTTGTTGGAAGAGCTGGAATTTGAAAAAAACAAAAATGGACCTTCTTCCTTTTACTCAATTGTGACATTGATATGTGCAAGTGATATGATATACAAATATATGATTGCATTTTCTTGACTCTCTGACTGAAGCATTCATACAGTTAATAAAATTTATTTTTATTATCTGAATCTAAACCTCTTCTGTATGTCCCAACATTTGGCAGATCACTGGGGACATCTAAAGTCATGACCAAGAGTGTCTTGGATATCTGGGGTCTGTATCCATGACTAGAAGTTGTTTTATAAAACACAAGAGTGTTTTTGTAAAGTACAAGAGTTCTTTTGCAGAGTACAGTGGTCAAAGCCAGTCTTGCCAAGCACAAGTCTATTTTTTAAAGGAAATCAAAATATGGGTTATGTAAAAGACTCTTACTGTTTTTCCTTCACCTATCTACTTCTCCTCAGCTTACTTGCTTTCAGAAAGTGTGACCAGAAGGAACTTCTTGGAACACTCTTTAGAATAAATCCAATCTCACCCCCTTGAAATGCCCACCAATAATAACTATGCGCTGTGGAGCCCTTCAGGAACCCCCAACCCATATCAACTTTCTTCCTCAGTGAACATGCAAACCATAAAGAGGTGTGAGTAGTACTTTGTGAATCACCATGAAAACTTCAGACCTCCCTTCTTCTGTATCACACCTCATCTATTTCCTACCATCATTTTGCTTTAATATCACAGAACCATGTGAAAGGAGGGAGACAAATTTGAGCTGAGTCTCCTGTTTCCTTGCTAGCTCAGGGCAACAATGACACTTTCCTTAAATCAAAACCCCTTGCAAATCACTGGCTCCCTATGAACAACAGGCAACAGGCACATTTTGGGGGTCATACATATCTTTGATTTTTATAATTGATTATGACCTACTTTTATAATAGTGAATTAATTTTTACATCCTCAAATGACATTGATTTCCTCATTATATGTTTACATATATTTATATACCATTTTATATAGACATTATAGCAATTGTATACTTTTCTTTAAAGACAGATGAAATATGAAAAGCTATACAGAATCACACACTGGAGAGCTTAAATTAAATGATAGCTTAAATTAAATGTTATTCATAAAGTGCATAATACCTACAACTTTGTTCTAAACTCTACTAAAAATACACATTAAAAATTAAATCATTTTTCACTTGGTCAAAATTGCTTCTCAGAACAAAATCTCATCTTCAAATGAATCCTTACCCTTCTTTCTCTGAGTAGTATGAACTATCTTTTCCAACTAAAACATGATCTGAACACTCTCCACTCTTCTGTGAGAATACAAAATGTGACTATTTTATTGTCTTTCATTCATATATTTATGTATTCATTTATTTAGCTATTTAGTTACAGAGTATAGA
Source organism: Uropsilus gracilis (assembly GCA_004024945.1). Taxonomy (NCBI): domain Eukaryota; kingdom Metazoa; phylum Chordata; class Mammalia; order Eulipotyphla; family Talpidae; genus Uropsilus; species Uropsilus gracilis. The sequence continues at coordinate 24,748 of PVHY01004889.1, forward strand.
AGCAAGTTTATTTAAGAAAAGGGAAATAATACATCAGAAATAAGAAGATTGAACAGGAGGACAAATTGAGCTGATTAGACCTAGGAGAAGGTAGGGATAGATTACCAAAATTTGAATATTTTAAGGAAGAATCTCTTCTACTGACTTCTCATTTAGAGTTATTAAATAGGTGGCTTAGCTACTGTATGCATAACAGCAGACAGATAACTTGAATGTACAGTTAGTCAAATTATTTTTTGAAAAGTTGATACAATTTTATTTAAAGCATGCCTTTCTAGTTCACCATTTTTATAACAGAAAGGCTGGGAAAAGTATATGAACTAACACCATTATCTCCATATCTGTCAGGGAGTTGGCTACTGACTTGGAAAAAAAAAAAAAAAGATGACAACAACTCTGTCTTTCCACACAATAGAAAGCTCTTTATATTTAAAAATCAAAACCGCTTACTAGAAAGTTTTTGAAAACCATGTTTCTGTAAGTATTAAATTCAGGTCACAGGTCACAAAAGCGAGTAATCATGCCAAGCAATGATAGAAGATGGAAGTTTGCAGTTGCTGTTATAGGGATACAGCCAATGGAACATTATATTTGAGTTTGCTTTGAGTACATGGGACAGTTTTCCAGAATTAGCTTTGCAATTATTATGATAGCAAAAGGCTTCAAAACAATACAATAACCCTTTCCTAGTATTTATTTCTTTTGGGTTTTATTACTATAAGATATATTTTTACAGTCAAGCCAATGAAAATGGAAAAGAAATCTAAATAATTTTAATATGAAATAACATTTTTCAAATAAAATTTCCCAATGTGTGAAAAAAAAAAGATATTTTGAAACAACTTGAACAGATTTGAACTGTATTTTTAAATTGCACTGCATTCACGACACAGCACCTGAGGTTAACACTAATAATCAATGATTACTGTCACTTTAATAATTGTTATGTACCATCTAAGTCTTAGTGCCCCTTTCTTTGTTTAATAAAATGTCCCCTGGTTCATTGCCTCCAGTTGATCCTTAGCTCATAGCTAAACAATTTCTCTTGTCCCTCCTTTCTTTATACCCTGTGCTCGGCTCACAACATCTTAGACTAATTGGTTAGTGAAATATTGTCAACAACCACAAACTTCTAGCCTTTTTCTCTATCTTCACAAATGTACATTAAAACTAATAAAGCTAGAAATGTAAGAGAATCAAGTAAGTACCCAAAATATTAAATTGGAAAATTTACAGTAGAATTTTACAATAAAATGTTATTTTGAAAACTATTCATATCCTTTGCAAAATTTACTGAAAAAAAATAGATGAACAATGTAGGAAAAATTAGGACATAAGTATATATGTGTGTGTGGGGGGGTCTCAGGGCTGAAAAATAATTCTAGAGAAGTTAACGTTCTTCTAACATGAAAGGACAGAGGCAGGGTATTGGCAGAGAGGGGTGACAGAATGTGAGTAAAGCATGTACATTTTTTGTGAGCAAAATAGGTAACCGTAAATAATTATATACACATGCAAATACCGATAAATATAATAAATAAAAGCATAGCAACTGAACTGTTGACAATTTTAATATTATGTATATATATATGTATTTTTCCTTATCTTCTTTATACTTTTTATCTTAAAACCCTAACTTCCTTATTTCTACTATCACATTCATTGGTTTTTGCCAATGCATACATTGCTATTGTTATTTTTATATATGTTATTATACCTGTTATGACATTTTTAGGATTAGAAAAAGTTACTTAAAGGAAACTTGCCTAACACATAGTATATGTATTTTGAATTGTCCCCTTTCTTTTGCTAGCAGTTTTTATAAGTTAATTTTCATTTAATCAGTCTGCATTTTAAATTTCTATTTCTTCATCTAATTAAATTTTTGATTTTTAGAGATTCTGTTTTGCTTCAAATGGTGCAATTCTATATTATGTTTGAATATTTACATAAGAATACATGATGCCCATGTTTCTTTGCTTTTAAAAGTATTCAAAAGAAATACAAAATCAACTCATTTTTCCACCTTTGCAGTAATTTTTCAGTTTAGTTTATTTGTTTGTACCTCAATACATAGTCATCAACTTTACATGTTTTTTTTCATTTATAAATATATTTTTTATGCATTCAAATTTTCTATATGAACTTTCAAGCTGCAGGAAATATTATATTTTACCCTTATTAACAAACCAACATCATAGATGTCAATTATAAGAGTAATAGAGACATTTCCAGTGACTTTGATAGAAATAGCTTTCTTATCCATAGCAGAAACTTTTTTTAGACATGTCATTTAATTTGGAAATATTTTAATTTCCATTTTTTGAAAAGATTTGAATACTATAAAAACTTCTAGAATACAAAGGAAAATTTGAAATTCCCTGGCAGTTTTTCTCTATTATTTTAGTGGGTTAGAGATCTGTGTATATGTGTGCATGTGTGTGTGTGTGCATGTGTGTGTGAGCATGTGTGTGTGCATGTGTATGTGTGTGTGTGCATGTGTGTATAAATACTTTCTTGGTTATATTACATCCTTAGTGAGTCTGCATTCTTAGAAAATGCATTCCATAAAAAAATGCTGTTTAATTTCTTCAATGGTGAATTTACTAAATTTTATAAAAAATAATTATGTAATGATTTGTAGATTTCTCTATATAATCAATTTCACATTTTATCAAAATAAAACATACATATCATATTGAAAACTATTCTGATTTTTTCTATCATTATGAGCAATCTAATATTCACTCTGCTATTTATATAACTGATCAAATTTCCTTCAGATTTTAATAATTACAAAAAATGCTTAAATAAAAATACTGAAATTTCATCAAATTAGAGGGTTGTATTTCATATAATTAATGAATGATAACTTGCTTTATGAATTTTCAATTTCCTACTCCCAACATATACCACAATATATGACCACCAAATTTTCTGGAAGACTCATTCAATTGATTAGTTAACTGATTGATTTTTAAGGTGGATAATCATCTCCTTTCTCCAGTATTTCAAGAAAGTGCAATTAATATATGTTTTTATTGAATAAGAAGCTATTGTAAAGAAAACTTATTTTTACTAAATCCTGGCATATATTAAACTGGAACTTCTAAATGTAACAATGAGAAACAAATTGCCTGCCAAGGAAACAACAGGCAATGAAATATCTATCTGGTCCTGCCTGCAGTTCTGAGCCTCATTTCCCAACAGCTGTTACTAGATATTTTAATGAATCCCTCTTGTAGAAGTATAAGGTGAAAAGCCAATTGAAAACATGATGAAAATAAATCATAGGCATATTAGTAGTAGGATATATTAGGAGAAATTGGTTATTATAAGTTAGCAATAACATTTTTATAATGTATGGAGAGTAACAGATTAGACAATTGCAAAATATAATTTTTTAATACATTAAACATATTTAGGCAAATTATAATGCTGATAAATATATTTTCAAAATCAATAATTATAGTTAGAACTCTCTATTATATGGTTCAATCAGACATAAGTTGAAATAAAGTCAAAACATCCCAGGATATTGCTATATTTTCATCTGATAAACAACTCTACCTAGATCATTGAAATCACAAACATTGCCACTTTGTATTTTGGTCAGTTGTTCTTTAGTTCATGATTTATCTAGTGCTTTTATGATTTATGTAGTAAATTTATCATGTACGTAAGCATTTTACAGATACTGAAATCAAATTTCTGGCCAGTAGAATTTTGTTACAACTTTAAAAGAAAAAACAAGAAATAAAAACAAACAAAAAAAATACTTCAATGTAAGCACTGAGAAACAAGAGAGTTACCAAGTAGTTTTCTGTGACAGTGGATATTTTTGTCTAACATTTTTATTTTTTTTTTAACCCTTAATGTCTTGGGTATAATCTATTCAGTAAAAACCAAATGATGGTACTTTTAGAAAAGTGAGGTTATCCTCAGAAAGAAGTGTTGTTGTTTTTTTAAATAATCAGATTAACGTGTGTGTTTACATGACAAATATATTGTATTCTATTTTTGTATAAACTATTTTCTACATACAGAATTTTATTTCAAATTTACACATATTTTGTAAATTTGAATTCATCAAGCTCTTTAGTTCCCAATTATTGCAATCATATTGGAATGTTTACCTAGACTATGTCTCATTACTTGTTAATAATTTTACAACTTTGTCAAATCCTTACTGTTACAACTATATGCTTCCTCATTTTCTGTTAGCATGAATCTAGAATTTAAAAAAAATTAATGTGTGTTGAATTCTAGGCTATTTTTCTGCCTGCCCTATAGTACTTCTTTAAAAAATGTTTAATTTAAATTGTTATTCCTTTAACCTTGGGATTATGGATTTATATTTTCCATCTTTGCATCTATTTTTCACCTTTCTACAAATAGTTGCTTAATTTAACTTTCATTTGAATGTACCATACAAAGTGCACAATTCTATTTCATGCAACTGACTAAATGACTTTATTTTCAGTTAAATTTTACCTGAGAATATTAATTTTCACCTAATCTCTTCATAATTTAATATTAAACAATATATTCTAATAACATTTTCTTAGATTAGATCTGTTGCTCTATTTTTCAATTTATAATTGAAATTCAATTTTATTTACTAGGATATGCAGTAATTTTCTTGCAAATGATTCCATTTTATAATACTAAAAGCTTTTTTAATAGCTGGTAGATAAATAATGCTATCATTATTTTACTAAAGTAGGAAAGCAACCAGACCAATCAAGAATATGTTGTCCCCCATTCTACATAATTTTCACTCGTGAAATTTGATTTTGAAAACACTAATTATATACTTAAAAGTTTTATTTTCTGTATTCCCAATATAACCTTTGTTTCTTCACTAGCAAAGTTTTTATTTTCTGTCTTTTCTGATTGTTAGTGAATATTAATTGAACAGGGGCTTGAGTGCTTTCTCAGGGTAGTAATGACATATGAAATATATTTATGAAACTGATTTTCAGCTCAATGTTTTTCTACAGTATTTTGTAATGTATTTAATTCTATTTCTTCCTCGAATATGCTATCAATGAAGTCATTACTAAACTGTTAGTCTATCAAATTGTCATAGTGGGGTCTTACTTAGTTCTTATCACATTGGGTTAACTTCCCTGCTATTCCTGAATTTCCATAGTATTTCAAAGTCAAAATCAAGTTTAGTTTCTTTTATTTGTCCTACTATATAGTAAAAAACAACTTAACTTGTAAGAATTTCTTGTATGTAATTACTGATAGAATCTTATTATTTGTGTATCTTTATATTTTTCAAATTCCCATTCTATTTTTCAATGTTAATATCTGTATTATTTTTTACAAAAATATACACAATTCTTTTAAATACTGCATGTACTTTAAAACTAAAAAAAATAGTTAACATCTTTTCATGTGACACACTAGATTATATCATAAGTAGAAGCATACTATTAGAATACATGTTATCTTAACTGTCAATCCTAATACAGAGAGACACAATTGGAAATTTTGTGGTAAGTCTTGTAACACAACTGGTTGACCATATTGTTATTATTAAACACAAACTTAGGTTAGGTAATGTCTAAGTCAGTTCTTATTTTTAATAGATCTTGACAGTTATTTTCTCAAGTCTTAATCATATGAAAAACAAAATGATACCATGCAGTTCACTACAAGCTAAATTACTAACTTCTACAATGGGAGCTAAATTTTGAGAATTATTTATAACAGCACTTAACTCGAGGGCATACTACAGGTGAAGTGGTGAGCTCACTAACTCAGATAAGTCAGCTCTATGACAAGAACTTAGTAATTAGAAATTTAGGGATATTAAGATATAATAGAGATATTCTAGGTGAGCCTGGATTTTGTTTTTTTGAGATTTTTTTTTAAATCCCAACAAATTGAGAAATATATAAAACATGTATAAGAACAAGTAAAGCCTTATAAGCTTGCATCATTTGATATTTTATTAAATTCAGTTCAGTCCAATTTAACAAACATTTGATACCTATGCAAAGCCTCCTATTACAGTAGTATTTAGAACATGCAAATATATGCAAATACTACAGTGAGAGGAGCACAAATATAGTGGTTAGGAGCCTGGTTATGTAAGCAGCTGTTTTTATAAGCTGCTGTCCTGCCCTCATTAGCTGTATGATTTAGGTAACTATGTTTCCTTATCTTCAAAGTATGAAGCTACAGGCAGCTCTTTCCCAAGATTGCCCCCTGTGCCTATGCAGGTTTCTCTTAATAAACCTGTGTCTTTCAAATGTAGCAGACTTCAGTCCACTTGTGTCTATACAGGTGATTTTGTTTCTATTTTCTCCTTATTTTCTAATAAACTTATCCTTTTAAAATGCAAAAATAAATAAGTAAAACAAAAATAGGGAATAATACCTACTTCATCAGGTTGTGAGCATTAAATGAGTTAAAGTGAATATAAAGCATTTAGAACACACCAGATCACAGACTATTGCTAGAAACATCTACCATTATTATTCTAATTTTTTTCTGGATTTCTTACCTCATTATTAAAGAGGTATGCATGCATTAAAATGGCTGTTAGAAACATTAGTAAGCACTTTCACACATAAGCTCTATTCCCAGAAAAATTACTTAAAATTGTATAAGGACATAAGATGTATAGACAAAAATTTACCTAGAGCATACTGCAACAACAGCTTCAGTGATGTCTTTGGGGACACATCTACAACAGCATGGAAAACAAAAGCAAGCAAACAAAGGATGGATGGACTACATAAAACTAAAATTTTCTGCACAAGAAAAGAAATTGTCCTCTAGACAAAAAACAACCTGAATTGTATTTCAAATTCAAAGACTCAGTGATTAAAGCAGTTAACTTTAAATTATTTAATACTTCTACATTTCTTTATATTTAAAATATAATGAAATACAATGATCTTTATGGCAGCATTTTCTTCTCAAGCATAGTTCAGTTGTTTGTTTGTTTTTTTTTCCTTTAAGTATTGTTAAATATCATACATCACAATTAAATAACCTTGTCTTTGCTTTCTCAACTCTGTCCACTTCATTGCTTTAAGGTCACATCTTATCACTGTATCATGCCTCAGTAATAATGTTTGGTTCATAAAGCATTCTCCCAAGGAGGCCAAAGAACTCATTTATCTATCTATGAATCATCTAAACAGGAATCCAAACCACAGAATCTATGCCCTTAACATCAATTTTCAATAACTGAAAATGCTTTTAATCATAATTTGAATTGCCTTTTATAAAGTAGCATTAGAAAATCAATAGCTTTCAGATTAATCTCTCCATATCAATGTGAAATTTCTATTACAAACAAATAGCAATGCAATTTAATAAGGACATATTGAAAATACTGAATATAGAATTATTGGGCAACATCATAACCCTATACTATACACAAAATAACTAGAGCTTGTAGTAGTAAAATAGCTAGCTCATGCTTTAAAATTTATATACAATTAATCATGTATGATCTTGACAACAAATCTATGGAATAGGAATGCTGTTATTCCACTATATATGATAAGATGACAGACAAAATGATTTTCATTTGTCAGCGATTTTGCATGATGATGTCAGATTCTTAACTCAAATTTCTTGGATAACCCTTTGAATCTCTTGACTATATAAATTCCCAATATGATTGGCACTTAAAAATCTTTATAAAAAATAAACCTTGTCAGGCTCACTATCAGATTGAGGTCGAATCTGAATATAGAACTAGAATTCTAACACACATACTTTTCTAATTCTATTGTGCTATCGGTTTTGAAAAGCAATATACCCACAGGTAGGTTTTTCATTAACGTTGGATGAATGCTAGTGGAGTTGGAGAGTGGAGAGAGAAAGGTGGATGCTAATATTTGGAACAGATCTGTTCTCCACATTGACATTGCCAAGTCTACCACATAGTTAAAGCTTCTGTCACATGTGGGCAGGGAGAACCAAAGAAGTGTGTTTGTCCTAAGGTAGAAGCAATACATATATCCCCGAGAAATAACTATTTTTGCTAAAGCAGTAGTTTGGTTTTGTAAAGCAAACAATCACTATCTCAAAGACTAAAACCTTTTCCTTGAATGATTACTTTTTTGCATCATTATTTTGATGTGGCTTTTTCATCACTTGTTATTTCTCCTCTAGCTGTTATTTCCATGGCTATCTTCAATATTTCTTTGTTATTTTTCAAATGAATGTCATGCTTTCAGTTTTGTAGCATCAGTTTTTCCATGTTTAAAATTCTCTGTAAAGAGTCATTGAAATCTTAAGGGAAAAGATGTAATAGCAAACTAATCAATCAACCATAGAATGCAGAGCTGTGTTGGGACACTATACTTGGAGTGTTAATAAGAGCCTTGAGTGCTCATTTGCCCAGACTAGTTTCTCAAGAAAAATAGAAGACAGGTAATCTATTTTACCAGGGCTACTACAAGTTCCTTACTATCCCAATTGCTAGACAGTAAAAAACATTTCCTTTTTCAATCCAGAGTGCATTGTTTACAACAGTTTTCATGTTGTCACAACAACGTTAGTCTAGAATGGTAACAAATATATCTTACACTTTGGAATAAAAATAATATAGATGTATATGTTAATATGTATATCCTATATAACACATATGTGTGTATAACCTATTATATGCTTACATGTCAACTTCAAGAAAGAAAATCTTATTTTTGGAAAAAGTGGTATCTTCTAGTGGGTCTATTATGATATGTTTGATAAGCAATATGTGATATACAAGCTTCTGAGAGTAACGGAGGTTCAAAAGTTATTTATGAAATCTATGGTTTAGGAAAAGTAGTAAATGCTATCATATCAACACCTAAAACAATTTTGGAGAAACTGCTTATCAATCTTAGCATATTGAGAAGAGATGTCTGTATCTTTAATTTTCCTGAATATTTAAAAAAATAAGGATAGAAAAATCAAGATAACATGGATTTTTAATGGTAATTTTATGTTAATATGACTTTTCTTTATAAAAAGTTTCCTTATAAAAATCTTTTTTTTTCTTTTATGTTTAAGGAATTTGTTTTTTAATTATATATTTTTTGTTGTTAGCATTTTTGTATTATTTTCTTGCCCTAAATTTTCATTACATCTATACCCTGGGCATTATTTTGATTAATTTTCTTAATTTTACTTCATACATTTCTTGCTGAAGGTTTGACATGTATATCAATACTTCACTAGAAGTATTAAATTCTAGAGGATAATGTTTAAAAAAAATCATTTGAGAGCACAAAAATGATATCATCTCTATGATTCATTGACAGTTCATTCCTGAATTCTCAGGGGGAAATTAAATAACCTGCTAAAAATGCTACCTTGACCTTGGAAGAGATACAACAGGTCAAGTTAATGAAACAAAGATTTAGGAATTGTTTTCTGAAGTGTTAATCTTTGACAGTCCAAGTTATGAAATGACAACCATTAAAGTGCTTGGACAGAATAATATTTGACTTCAATTTTCCTCAAAAATTTAATGCTTCCAATTGACTGGAGTGAATTTGAGAACTAGATTTCACTGTGAAATTTGTTTAAAAAGTTATGAGTGATATTATATGATAGCTCTCACAAAAATAAAATGGAATTGTATCAAATTTAATATCTTCTGAACAAAAGAAACTACCATTAAGAAGATATAATAACTTACTAAATGGTAGAAAATATTTGCATATCACATATCTATCAAGGTGTTAATATCCAAAATATATGTAAAACATACAACTCAATAAGAAAAAAAATCTCATGAATAATGGACAAAAAACCTGAATAGATGGGGCCGGGCACAGTGATGTGTGCTTATAATCCCAGCCTAGGATGGGAAGCTGAGCCTGGGAATCTCAAGTCTGCAGATTTGAGACAGGCCCAGGACAACATAGTGAGACCTAATCTCAAAAAATAGTTGGGCGTGGTGATGCATGTAATCCCAGCTACCTGGAAAGCTGAGGTTGGGGATTGCTTGAGTCCATGGTACCCTGGGCAACATGAACCTGCAGTTGCCTGGGCAAAATGGTGAGACCTAGTCTCAAAAACAAAACAAAACAAAATGGAATTGATGGTTCTCCAAAGTAGATGTGCAGAATGCTAATAGGAACATGAAAAATCATCAGCGTCATTTATTATTGGGGATGGGGAAAAATAGTGAGAAATGCAAATCAAAACTACATTGAGATATCAGCACATATCTAACAGAAGAACACATTAAAAAGACCAGAAGTCAGAGAAAATGGAGGTATTACTATCCCAAACTTCAAATTGTACTACAAAGCCAGAGTAATTAAAACATTTTGGTACTGGAACAAAAATAGACAATCATACCAATGGAACAGAATTGAGTGTCCTCAAATAAAACCACACATATATAATCAACTAATTTTTGACAAAGGAGTAAAAAATTTACATTGGAACAAATACAGCCTCTTCAATAAATGGTACTGAGAAAACTGGTGCAAAACATGCCCAAAAAAATGGACCAAGACAACCCCCTCACACCTTGTACAAAAATAAACTCAAAATGGATAAAAGACTTAGATGTCAGACCTGAAACCATAACATACATAGAAAAAAACTGGTGCAAAACCCTCCATGAATTACAATTCAGAAATCTCTTTCTGGATTCATCTACAGATGGCAAAAAAATTAAGGAAAACATAAACAGATGGGATTATATCAAACTTAAAAGCTTCTGTACAGCAAAAGAGACAACAGAAAAAAAAAAAAAAAAGCCCAGCAGAATGGGAAAATTTTGCCTTCCACAAGAGTGGAAAGGATTTAATAATGAAGATTCACAAGGAACTCACACAACTAAACAAAAGCAAAACAAGAAGCCCAATCAAAAAATGGGAAGAACTAAAAAGACACTTTTCCAAAGAGGAACTACAAATGGTCAACAGGTACGTGAAAAACTGTTCAATGTCACTAGCAATCAGGGAAATTCAAATCAACACCACAATGAGATTCCATCTGACACCAGTAAGAATGGCCATATCCAAAAAACGGGCAACAACAACTGCTGGCGGGGATGTGGATAGAAAGGAACACTCTTACACTGCTGGTGAGAATATAAACTGGTCCAACCACTATGGAAAACTGTGTGGAGGACCCTCAAATTAATGAAAATGGTATTATCATTTGACCCAGCAATTGCTCTCTTGGGAATCTACCCAAAGGAGACCTCAATGCTTGTACAAAGGGATACCTGTGCTTGGATGTTTACTGCATCACTACTTATAATTGCAAGGACATGGAAGCAACCGAAATGTCCCCAAACGGATGACTGAATGAAAAAGATGTGGTATATATACACAATGGAATATTACTCATCAATTAAAAATGATAAATTGGATGACTTTATGATAACGTGAATGAACTGAGAAGAAATAATATTAGCAGAAACAAGTCAAAAAGAAAAAGACAGACACCAAATGGTTTCACTGTTATATAGAATATGGGAAAGATAAATAAAAACCCATGAAGAAAAATCAAAGCAAGCTAACAACCAAAATGAAGGACACAACTGGGGGGGGTGACAGGGAGGGAATGGGGGGGGAACCCTGGGAATTACAAAGATATGGAACTTATATATAAATAAATTAAAAAAATACCAGAAGCATCAAGTTTTGGTGATGATGTGGAGTAAAAGGAATCCTTAATATAAATTGGTACATGTCCTATGGAAAACAGTACAAAAGTTCCTTACATGATAATAAAAAAAATAGATCTACTACATGATCTATCAATTCCATTTCTATGTAACTATAAAAATATTATAAAAATATTAGTTCCCCCAAAATGTGTGCAACTCCATGTTCACTACATCACAATAGCAAAATTATGAAAATGACCTAAGTATTCAGAGAATTACTTAACAAAGATGTGGTGTAAATACATAATGGAGTTCTACTCAGTTATAAAAAAAATGAAACCTTGCCATTTGTGACCACAGAACTTGACAAATATCAGAGTTCATTCAATGTGAACTGTAAAGAAACAAAGCAAAGGAACATACAAAGCCAAACCAAAAGAAACCCACTGATTGAAACTACAGTAGTGAGAATCAGAAGAAAGGAGGCCAAAAGCAAAGAGATGGAGGGGGTGATGAAAATTGGAGAGGGTTATATGTACCTTTGCAGTCGGCATGGTATGGTAACATGCATTTAAAGAGGTGTAAATGCTTTAAAACATGTAATGTTGTACGTCAATGATACCTCAATATAAACAGAGAATAAATAAAATCACAATCCTCTCCCCAACAGTACATAACAATTTTCAAGTGAAATTAGTATTAAATGACTAAGAGTTCATTCTGACAAGAGTTAATATTTAAGCCAAGCAGGTGGCTCATGCCTGTAAGCTTCAACCTATGAAGCGCCTGGGGCTAGGGATCGTGGCTCGAGTCCTGCTCGGCACAATATAGTGAGACCTAGACCACCCCCAAAAAAATAGCTGAGCGTGGTGGTGCATGCCTGTAATCCCAGCTACCTGGGAAGCTGAGGCTGGGGATTGCTTGAGTCCGTAGTACCACGGGAAACAGGAGCCTGCCGTTCCACAGGCAAAAATAGTGAGACCTAGTCTCAAAAAGAAAGTAAATATTTAATTCTATATATCTATACACATTAGTAGGAGATAGAAATATACATATTATTTCTGGAATATTATCCATATTCAAATATCATTTAGTAAACAACTCATGGTATACTCATATCTAACATTAAATATCACATACTGATTTGAGATTTCTGCCTTGGAATAGAATATAGAATAAATCCCAGTTAATGTATTTTTTTTTCACTAATGAAAATTTCTATAGCCTGAGTCTTAGAATATAAAGCTCAATGTTGTGACTTGTTTCACATGGATGAGGAAGATACAGATTTTTAAAATTTATTGATTTTTCAGTCCTATTTTTAATACAGTTCCTACTCACATTATAAATATAATATTTTAAAACATTTACTGTAATGAAGAATATAATATTAACTATTTAAATACCAATTAAGAGAGTGTTTGTTCTATGTGCTATTGTCCAGACATTGTGGAGAATGAGGCTGAGAAAAAGGAAAGTTCAATACTATTATTTGAAAATATAGTATGTAAAAATCTTTCTAGATATTCATTTTATTTTCAAACTGCTGATTTTCAGTGAAGATATAGACTAATGTTCAAAATTGTTGTATATATGAATACACTATAATTCATAGGAATATTTGCACATCTTACAGTTTATACGATTTAAGTACCTTACATGTATAAAAATGTATAGCAAATTTAGCTGAATCTCAATTGATATCATGTATTTGTATTTTAAAACATGAGTTTAGTCAGATTCCAGATTCATTAAATAATATTCATAAACAGCGAATCCTATATTTTAAACTATCTCCCAAGACTTCAAAGAATATTTTATTCTGATAGCTATTATCCATGGTTAGTACTGATTTTTTTCAAAGTTGATCTAATTATATGCAGATTTCACAGTTCTATAGACCATGTTTTATTAAAATTATTTTTTAAATCTTTAATAAATTTGATATACTTGCAGTTTCCTAAAGCTGCCATTAAAAAGAAGCAAAATCCAGGTTACATAAAACCAGTAGATTTATTGATTCAGAGTCCTGAAGATAGAAGTCTGAAATCTATGGCTTGGTGTGGACATGTTCTCTCTAGTAGCTCAAGATAGAAACACCCCTTACTCTCTTCTAGCTTTTAGTGCATGGTGATCATCCTTGGTTTACAGATACAACGTACGAGACACCTCATTATGTTTTCCTTATGTATCACCACACTATCTCCCCTCTACGTACATCTTTCTCTGTACAAACATCTTATTGTAATCAATGTGCCAGTTATATTGAACTAGAGCTTATCCTCACAACCTTTAACTTTGTTACCTCAGTAAAGAAACTATTTTCAACTGGTAATAACTGCCTAAACTAATATGAAAGAAATGAATAAAAATTTATCAATTCTTGACAAATTTCATGAGTTGAGAATTTTCTTAAATCCAAATCTCTATTATCTCTTCATTTTAAGATTAATTGCCACACAAAAGTATGTCTCAGAATTCAATGTGTCTGCTAACCTGAATCTTCCTGAAATATCTTCAGTGATATTTCTTATATATTCATATTATAAAACTAGTTTTAGCTACAATAGATATTCTCTTTGAAAAAGTATGATAGTTCTAAAATGGTCCTTAACAACAGCATAGGTATACACTTTAACTTATTGGGGCTGATTACCCTTGAAAGGAAGTTGATGGGAACACAGATGCTACCTCATGAAAGAGGGAGTTCTCTAGCCAATATTATCCCTTTCATACAAATTATTTCAAAATAAATAATTCTGAATTTTAATGTGTCATATTACCTTTTCATTTTTTTCTTTTTCTTACTATTGTACACTTGTAAATTATGAAAATTAGTGTTTACTGATTATACCAGTCAAACTGACAGCATGAAAGAACAAACAAAAGACTTAAGAGATTCATAACATAATTGTTGAATAAAGAGGAGAAAAAAAATCAAGATCAAATTGTATCATGTATTCCAACATATGAATATGCTAATTTTCTACCCAAAGACAACATTTTCTATGATTCAATGTTGTCTTAAGGTATCTAGGTATGGATGTCATATTTTGCCCCCCACTTTGAAAAGTTTCCATTCACTTATTCCTAAAGACAAATAATATCACTCAGAGAAATTTTATATTAGCTAAATAAAAACATTCCACCTTTAAATGTTAACAGTTGGTAGAGAAAAATACATAAATCTATTATACATTGTTATATATAATCTGTAGGTTTGCTTTATCAACACTAATTCCTTTTCTTAATATTGGTATTTGTAGGTTTACTCAAGTTACATAAACCAAAATTTGTCAATACAGTATAACAATTTCTCTTGTCATAAATTTGGAAGTTAGTCTTTTTCCCCAAAAACACTACTAACAAACTTTGCCTCCTGGCATGCATATAATCAATATAATTGATTCTGCATATAATCAATAACATTATATATCTGCATATATATATCTGCATATAATCAATAACATTAAATACATGTCTCTCAAATACTCACAGAAAATTTATAAAGTATTTTCATTGTATGTTTTTGAGGTAATATTACTTTGTAGTATTTATATTATCTAGGGGAATAGATTCACTTTTCCTCATATGTATATCACCACATATTTACATTATTATACTATTAACACTGATAATTCAGTGCTTTACTGCTTCTGTTATAACTATATGAATTTATACTTTAAGGTTAGTTATGGCATCAAAATAAAAATTTTCTTTGAACTGATTTACATTATTGTTCTCTATTATGTCAAAATCTAGGCACAGGCATATTCATAAAACAATAAATCTCAAAGATCCACCTTTAGAAATATAATGCTGCAATTTGCTCTGAGTCTTGAGGGAAGAGAAAGTTGTTCAACATATTATAGTCATGTTCTGAAACATGGAAAAAATTTATATTGTGACCCAATCTGTCAGAGTCTCTTTGCTTTCCAGATTGCAGCAAGATTGATTTTTTAGTGCTTTATATAGCCTTG
This sequence comes from Uropsilus gracilis, assembly GCA_004024945.1. Taxonomy (NCBI): domain Eukaryota; kingdom Metazoa; phylum Chordata; class Mammalia; order Eulipotyphla; family Talpidae; genus Uropsilus; species Uropsilus gracilis. The sequence goes on from PVHY01004889.1 coordinate 40,327, forward strand.
TCTTTCCTTACTTATTACCATATGTTTCTACCTTCTCACTTTTAATCAGTCTCACTGCACTATCTAAACAATCAAAATTCAAATTGTTTCATAACTATTCAAGCATAGAGCTTTTTATGTTCCTTAACTATGAAATGCTCTGTGATTATTTCTAGTAAGGACAGGAGGCTTTTTGTTGGAAAATAAGTTTCTGTAAGTTATGCCTTCTATTTTTTAACCTAAATTAAATTGATGTATTTAGATAGTTGCCACATATTGATCTGCTATTAAATTATATCTCTACAATGTGCAGCACTTTATATAAACTGTTTCTTATAAACTGATATACAGGCATCACTCTACTTTGTAGTTTATTTTTATGAGACTACTAAATAAATCACTACAAAAGGAGAATATTTTTAAAGAAAAAATCTAGTTTAAAAAAACCAGTAGAGGCATATAAAAGAGTATAGGGAAATAAAAAGACAAAATAACCCAACTGATTTCTCTCATTTTATGAAGTAGGTATATGGAAATGATGCTAACGCAATATAAGCAACAAAAATAGCTTGACCAAACAATTTTGGAATTATCTTTTGACTACATCTATAGTACTCATTGACACTGATGAAACAACTCAGTTGTGTGTATGTGTACATGCGTGTGTACGTGTGTGTGAGAAGAATACCCTAGAGTATATGGACATGGTACATAGCTCTAATATATCAGGTCCAACAGGTTCATTAGAGTTTTTAATGTGCATTTTTTAAGGAATAGTAAACTATTTTTATTAGCAGTGACTTGGTTAAAAAAGTTATCTGTGTTTCAAAGGTATACAATCTCCACATTCAGGTGTTGTTATTATACTACACATACCAACCAAAGCACTCACAGACCACCATCATAGTCTAGGAAAAATTCCAGGAGAAGGCAAATACTGGATGATATCACTGCTATGTGGAATACAAGAAACAAAAGAGGCAGATAAAACTTAATAAGAACCAGGCTGGGCACGGTGGCTCATGCCTGTAAGCTTCAGCCTATGAAGTGGCAGGGCTAGGGATGGCGGTTCGAGTCCTGCCTGGGTCCCGTAGCGAGAACTAGTTCCAAATAAATATATGGGCATGGTGGCGTGCGCCTGTAATCCCAGCTACCTGTGAAGCTGAGGCTCGGTATTGCTTGAGTCTGTGGTACCCTGGGCAACGAGAGCCTGCGGTTCCACGGGCAAAAATAGCGAGACTTAGTCTCAAAACAAACAAACAAACAAACAAAAACTTAATAAGAACATAGAAATATGACAATACCTTTCAAGTCATAGGAGGTGATAGAAAAATTGATGAAGAGAGAACATAAGATGATTATAAATTAATTAAAAGGGAAAATTATGTTTTAATATTATGTTTTAATATTATATTTAATATTTAATTATGTTTTAATGATAAAATTAAATGATTTTATTTAATTCTGATTTAAGCAGCTATAAACTCAGCAGGGTATTCATGAAAAGCTCTTTGGCTACATTTTTTTTTTTCTTAGAAGTCATAAAGTCTTTCTTCCATAAAGGAAACATATGTTTGTGAAACATTTCTATGGAAAAGACCAAAAATATCCATATTTCAGAAATAAGGAGATTTCCTTTGTGTATTCTTCATATTACTCAGAAGAATGAGTGCATGTTTTTATTTCCAATAACATATTTTAAAGGGTAAATTTACTTTAAAACTGTTTAAATAGTAAAACATCTAAAATTTTCCAATATTAAAGTCTTGTTTAAAAAACCTTTAAAATGTCAAATTATCAATATTTGCCTAGTTTTCCTAATCTTGTAGAAATCAAAAATTTCTTCTATTATAAGACCAGCAAATCTGAAAATCCTATTAAAATAGTCATTAGAAGTTGAATAGATGAGTAAAAGATTTGTGTATTATAAATAAGAGCCTAGCTCTTCTAAAACTCTGGTTCTAATGTCCCTCTAGTTGATATTTAAGACACTGTTACTGCTTTTATTATTCATCAGTAAAATATAATAATCATCTTACTATAAGAAACCATAGTTATGAACAGTATCCTTATTAAGAGTTGGCTAGATCAAAGATAAAATTTAAGAATTTAAATATTTGCCACTAAGTTATTAATTTAAACTGTCAGGTGCTCATAACTAAATGGTTTAAATATACCATTGTAATATTAATGATATAGGATAACATTTATTATAAAAATAATTTCTGATTGAAAGGTACAATTGTTGCGTATATAAGTCAAAGATGTTGCGTATATAAGTCAAATATTTATCTGGAGGTATTTAGCTAGAGTTATGAGGAATACTCAAGACATTTCTTAAATTTTTGCACAATTTAGAAATAGTGTAATTCTTCAACCAAAAGAGTTCTACTTTATAAATAAATTCTTGACCATTGACAGGTCAATTAAACAGAAGGACAGATTACCAAAAAATCCTTTAAAAGAAAAACTAGCTAAGCCAAACCTTCCCTTACTAATTATGATATAACCTACAAATAAATGCATATGTGTGAGTATGCATTTATATTTACATATATACACTTAGATTTAAAACATGATTTATAAAGGTACATTGTGATTTAATATGCATAAATATTGTGAATGATTACCATAATCAAGCACCTCAAATAGATACTAGTTTTTTTGTGCTGTGAGTGTTAAGAATATTTAAGTTCTATTCTCTTGGCAGAATTCAAACATTGCCAATACAGTATTATTGACTATAGTTCCCATGCTGTACTTTTGGTCCCCAGAACTTTATAACATTGTAAAGCAAAGTCTGTACTCTTGGTGAGCTTCTCCATGATTCCCTCACCCCACCCCAGTCATACTATTAACTGGTTCCATGTCAGTTTTGGAATGGAGATAGAAAGGAAAAGACAAAAGATATTAAAGGAGTATGACTTTCCAGTCAGACTTACAACATTTTTATAGCTTCCACAATGAGAAATACACATGGCTAAGCCAAAAGAACTGGTATAAAGAGAAAAATCACACCGAATAATTTAAAGTGCGGATTTGCAATTTTGCTCTGGTATTAACTGCTGAATGGCCTTGTCAAATTCAAATGTTCAGTAAGTGGAGCATATTCGAAAAGATGTGACAAAATATGAAGAATTTGGCCTCAATTTGTTTTATGTAAAAATGAAGGTCTTATCTATGCTGTCATTCAGTTCTTTTATTTTAACTTGGTGTTTCTTGAGTTACATGTGATTTTGCTTAGCAAAACTATTAGAAAATGGCTGGCTATGCACTCACAAATTTTACTCAGTTGTTTAAGGATATTTCTAGGTAAGAAGAAAGTTTTCCTTGTTTTTTTTTTCTTAGTTTATTAAAGAATGCATGACCTACAACAGCCTGTGCATGCTTAATAAGAACAATGTGCTAAACTGTGATCCATAGAACTATCATCACGATCAAGAGCAACTTATTACTCAAAGTTTTTTGTCCTTTCTTTTGTTATCCTTCCTAACTATCTTCCCACAGAGTAACAGTCACTTTATAAAACTCCAGAAAATGCAAGTTAATCTATAAAGAGAACACTCTAGTTTGTCTTCTCTAATGCTAGACTTTTTTTTTCCAATCTCAGTGTAATTATCTTAAGATTTTTCTATGTTTGTGAGTGTAGATTTTTTTTAATAGTTATATTTTAATATAAGGATACCTGGGGTTATTTATCCATTCTGCAACTAATGGGTATTGGCTGATTCAAGTTCGGAGTTTGCTTTTGTAAAGAAAGGACCATATTTAATGTTTTGTAAGTTGTGTGGACATATGTTTTCATTTTGCCAGACATATAGAATTGGATGTAGAATCCCTGTACTATGCTTGGCACATTTAACTTTTCAAAAACTGCCAAACTTTTTGATTAATTGTAGTGGTTTTAGATAAAAAAAAAACAGCATAAGCTTTCTTCTACAAGTCCTCACAAAAATTTGCTATGATCAGGTTTTCATACTTTAATCTTTCTGTCATAAGCAGTAGTATCATTGTGGTTTTGATTTATAGTTTAGTAACTAATGATGTTGAATATCCTGTCATATGTTTGCAACCCCTATATTCTCTTATGTAAACATGTCATATGTTTAAATATTTTTATGTTTTAAAATTGTTTCACATATCTTGGATTTCAAAAAGCATAGGCTACAAATAAGCCTTATCAAATATGTTTTCCAAATAATTAGCCATGTCTGTGGCTATAATTTTACATTTATTAACGTTTCAAAGTGAAATAGTTTTGCTTTTCATGAATGTTAACTTATTATTTTGTAGTGAACCATGCTTTTGGTGTCTTTCATAACAGTATAAGAAATAAAGACGGTGTTTTATTTAGAGAGTTAAACATAGGTTATTTTTAGCATTGCATCTTTATTGCAAGGTGTCTTCTTACTCAATCAGAGATACACTGGTTTGCTTGAAATATTTATTAATTAAAATCAGGGCACTTCTTATCCAAAGGCTAATCATGCTCTTGTTAATGTACTACATATACAAAATTTTTGTGCCTAACTGAATGGAACATACTCTGTTAGCATCTCCTTCCTTTTAGTCCTTTCAGGTGGCTCTCTCCTTGAATAGACTTAAATTCCTCAAGCACATGGGTCTATTGATCCTGAGTGAATATCCGAGGACCTTCTGCAGATCACTGGGTACACTGTCTATTTTCATCCCCCCCATCCCCCCCCCCTTTATTGTATCCTATGACTTTTGCAAGTATGTTGTCCCAGGCCCTAATTTCTGACTGTAGTTTTCTAGGCTGCATATGGGTTTCTCCTCTCTCAACCAAAGTGCAGTGTGAAAACTATCAAGGCAGAAAGGTTGAACAGTTAGCTGGATTACTGCACTTGAGGATCATTGGCACCCACTGCCTGATGACTGGGATCTCGAAAACGATTGCTTAAATGAGTGGTTCCTTCTCTTTCTCCAGATAGATTCATTGGGAATATAATCTGTCCCTGCTTTTTCAACTTGGCTGGATGTATAAGTACTTTGTTCTACTTATTAATGCCACAAAAAGGGACTGATATGACCTCAAAATTAAAAATCACATCTATTTTTCTCAGAATGAGTAAAGTAATGCAATTGAATATTCTCAATTTTCACACTATCTGGGAAAGTTTAACAAATTAAAATAAAATAGTGTATCTGCTCTTTAGTGTATTTTTTTACCAGTTGAAATGCTTTCATTTTAATTCTTGATATTTTACATTTTGATATTTCTTCACTGCAAGTGTTCAACTCTTTTTGAAGGTTCAATTTGTAGCCAATCATTCTATGATTTGGTATGCTATTATCAGACTTCTGAAAGTTAAAGATAAATTGGGATGTAACTATCACTTATCCAAATGTCAAAATTAAGCCAATTAAAGAAAAAAGAAATTCAGTGCTAAAAAAGGACAAGGGCATGATTCTGAAAGTTTCTTCAAAATTATTTTGATTTGCAGTATTGAGCAATATAGAAGTATCTAGATGGCTTGAAAGTATAAAATTCTAAAATATGTCAATTCTTATATGCCATTTCTTAATGTTAAATCTATAGACATTTAAAGGTGAGGCAATATTGTAACTCACAAAAGTTGTTGTATGTACCATTTACAATTTTGCATGACGTATTATCATTTTATATTCCTGTGTAATTTTGAAATATTCAAAATAATTGTTCATATACCTGAATTTATGTATCTGACATATTGTATACTTAACTACAAAATCCTGTTATTTGAAAGTTGTTAGATATCACACAAATTATTGAGTTAATAACTGTTATGTGTAAATGAGGAAGTTACAAGTGATATAGGTAGTGGTAGCTGAGACTGAGATAGAACCATCCATTCAAACAAAGGAGCAGTTGCTGAGAAGTATATGAATTGACATGCATGAAAATTACAATCTCTGCTATTATAGAAGCCCTGAATCCAAAATTGCAATAAATGCAACAAATGTATATATGAATAAAACACAGAATGCAATGGGACTTCACAGAGTGGGTGTGGAAGTTTAATATTCAGATTTTTATGAATATTAAAATATTAAATTAAAAATATTAAAATTAAAAATATTAATGATGATTGAGTACAGGACAGGAGTGGAGAAAAGAGTGGTCTACAAAAGATAATTACATTGGTAAATGACAGTTTAGAAAGCAATTGTCACCTTTGAAATGATAATGTATGACCTAATAATTGTGATGCTAAGTGCTAAATCAAGTAAGTGATAACATGAGTCTAGATAGGCAGCTCTTGAAAGAAATTTAGATCCCCCCCCCCCGGAAGTATATGTCAATTAAGTAATTTTTACAAGGACATAACACTAGAATAGGCATATAACAACACAAACTCAGTTCTGACATCAGGCCCTAAAGAATATATTTCCCACAAGTTATTGTATGCTTGTACATTTTTCTTGGTGCAAAGTTTTCAAATTTACCTTGGAACAGAACTTTATCCTACTACATAAATAACTCATACTAAACAGAGTATGTGCTAGCATAAAAAAATAAGAGACTTGTCTGAAATTTGATTAACCTGCATCCAGATATTGGGCTTTAATAGTCACTCTTCATTGGATGCACACACAATATTTTTTGAGTGATCACTTCAACAAAAAATATCCACAAATCACTTTCATGGAACATTTATCCAGTAAAAATATTCATATCAGATACAGTGATGTTTTTCAGAACATATTTGATCATACCATACAGTACAAAAATACTATTTTAATTTTGGGGGTTTCAGCAAATTTTTTTCAACAATTACTAAACATAGTAGAATTCCACAAAATTTGTTGTGGAAGTTTGAACAAATGAATGAAGAAAAATGTGTATTTAACTAAGTGAAATCTAAGCTTTTGATTTCCTGTAATATTTACTTATTTACAGGATGTAAATATCATTTAAAATTTATCCTTTTGTTATAGATTCTTTGATCTTGATCATTATAGTATTTTCTTCTTGATCAAGGGTCAGAGAGCTGGAAAGAAAAATCACAGAAGTTGACAACTTTCCTAAGAATAAATTGTCATCGATTCCCCTATTTAATCATTAGTAACTCCATGAAAGAATTGGTTATTCTGTTAGTATTATTACCCTAACTTTAATAAGTAATGTGAGTTTTCTTACTTAAATTATCAGGAAAATAAGAGCAGTATTATATCTTTGATTAGAAAAGATTCTAAATAAATAATAAGTCTGAAGCAAGCGAGAAATGCAGGGATGTGTGTGTTGAGAGGTACAGCTGGATTTATTTTTACTAAAAATTCTGAATTTTGGCTCAAGTAAGCAGTTTCTGAGGCGCCAGCATGAAGTAGTACAGGTAATGAAAGGAGACCTCAAAGTGGGACAAGGCAGGACAACGACAAATTCTAGTGCCTGAGAACTATGGGATCACAGATAATCAGTTTCATGGACCACATGACTTCTGTGCCAGCACCTTTTCCAGTCACTGAAATGCAACATGTCCTCCTTCCAGTGTCATTTGGATAAGAAAATGAACCAGAAAGAGTTTATTCAGTGAAATTTACACTTCATATCCCACAATTTTTAAAACTATGTTCCAAATAGGACATATTTATACTTAAAAAATAAAAAAATAAACAAGACACTGTATATGAGATATAAAATTCAAATCAATAGATTACATTTTGTATTTGCAAATCTGTCACCTATAAAGTTGAAAGGACATGATCCTTCAGGCCCAGGGGAGAATGCAAGATCAAAATAATTTCTGTAGTATAGTAAAAAAATAGCCTGTTCATTGTTCTTAAGATTGAACTGAGCACTTAGTATACCCTTGAACTTTAACAAGGGACAGCTGTTGAACACTGGGATTAAAATTGCACAAGTTTTTCCCTGTAAAATGAAGTTGAAATGGAGTCATGTAGGTCAGGGGCAAGATGGAGACAGTCAATGCATTTACATAAAGGAAACTTAATCTCCCCTAACAGGAATTTATAGCTCTCTCAGAACAGCAGAGGATACTGGTTAATCCCAGATACCAAAGGTCTAAGTTCTTTAAGCTCCCACTGGACTTATTTATACTCCTCACTTAACTTGACCCAAATATAGAAGAACAATACTAATTATCAGCTTAAAAAACTAAAAATACAGACAAATAAATAACTTATTCACTTGCCCCATAAACATTCCTTAGTTTATGAACAATGTAGAGCTCTTCACTGCTATAGCTTTCAGATCTCTGGTTTGCATTTTGAAAGCTTTACAATAATTACATTTCTGTGCTGTTTTGGTGGGTAGATTTTGTAAATTAAGTCCTAAATATATATACATATATATTTATATATATAGTGTAATAGTGTATATATTATATAGTATATATAGTATATAGTATATATATTCACATACATACACACACATTGAAAAGGAACAAAACTGCATTTCTCCATATTTGCAATTAAACATCTAAATTTGGGATATAAAGCTTTTTAATTTATTTTCTAAACTCAAGTCAATTACCTACATTCAAGACTTTGCTTTATTTATATTATTTCTCATCTTTATTCTAAAAGTGAAAATAAAAACCTCTAATCCTTGTCTATTTGGCTATATTGTGCATTTAATGCCCTCCTTATATATTCCCTTATGCTATAAATTGAGTATTTAAATAAACAGATCTGAAAAGAATATAAAAATGCTTAAGATTATAAATTTGTATAGAAATGAATCATAATCTTTGTTTTACTGTCTGGAACAGTGAATCCAACCTTTTTTTTAACAATGAATTTGTGATTATTGCAACTCCATCTTCATAAGTACTACATATTAATCTCACTAAACATATAATGCAATCTGTTTAACAAAACTCTCTTTGAATCAACCATTGTATTCATTTGAGATGAATAACTGGAATATTAACCATATTTTTAAAACTAATAATCATCTATATCAATTGCATTTTCTGTAGGGGGAGGGGTCCCAAGGTTTTATACTTTTCATAAGATATAAATAAGTGAAATAGATTTCAGTGTTAAAATGGGGCAACATGAGTTGCAACTTTGTCAAAAACCCCTCACAGTTCACAGAAAATACATGATTATTACATGCCAAAATAGATTAGAGCTGTGGAAAAATTGTTCAGATTATCTATTGAAAAGTCTAATTCTCCACTGACATAGATCTGTTTCCTTTAATGACTATTCTGGATATGAAGATGAATAACATGCTTTCATCTTTGAAAATTATAAGGGCAACTGCTGTGTGTTTTAAATTCATCACAGGTTTCCTGGAGTCAGAGCAATTAGAGATGGAGAAGGACTGTTTGGTCATCTCCCCATCTTTCTGTCTGGGCAGTCTGTTTATCCTTGAGTGAATTCTCTAGTGCTTTATCTAATCTAGTTTTACATAACTCAAATGGAAAACCTGGAAGATTTTACAGTCTAAAAGATCTTGCTGCTGGGAATTATTATAATGATAATAAGCATACTTTTGCTCTGCTTAATTTCCCACTACTTTTATCTATGCCTCCTGGGAACAGCCTTGAGCTATCCTATACATACTCCCCCTGTTCCCCCTTAGTGAGACACCAATCAAATAATCATAAATGTTGATTATGCCCAACTTAACATTTTTAATCATTTTTGGCAAAATGATTTGTCTATCTTTTAGCAAGGCTACATCTGCCAATCCTTGTGCATCTTTGAAACGAATGAGAAACCTAACAGATTATCTTCTAGAAAAAATATAGAATTAATGATGTTTATTACAAGAACTCCTAAATACTTGAAGTTGTTGAATTAAGTGAATCCCAGTAATTATTTGTTAAGGATATAAAAATACATGAAATGCCAAGAATACCCTCAGAAATATCGTTATGTCCATTTATGCATTTTTCTTGTGTTCAGCTCTCCAAAACTCATTCTTTTTCATTAACTGCTAGTCACCTTTCAAAAATGCTTTTTGTTCAAAATATCTTCCAGTAAAGATTCTTTCTAAAAACAGTTCATTTAGTAGTTACCTTGAAAATTTTAACAGTATGTTCAGATGCACTGTTATTGAGTGTCTGTCCATCTGATAAGAATTTAGGGAATATAACTAAAATGACAGCTAATTAAATGCAGAGATTTTTGTTTCGCTGATGCATTCCTTGTCCCTATAGCCATACATGTTCAATGAATAACTTCAATAATTCAAATCACAGTAGTTAGGGTAGATGAAGTCAACAACACTTATTGCCATAGGCTGAATCATTTATTGGGGGGGGGTTTCCTTGAGTCAACATAGCTATAGTTTTTACTCAACATAGCTATAGTTTTTACTTTTAAGACATTGGTATTTCATATGGACCCAGGCTTTTATCATGGGAAGAGATGGAGTGGCTATGAGAATCCAGTGGTGATGTAAAGGGAAGAACCGCCTGTTTATAGTTCATGTGCTATATGTCATAATGTTATAAAGGAGAGCTTAAAAAATAAATATGTCACTCAAGAAATGATAATAAATGACATTATCTGCCTAAGAGGTTATACATGCTATAACATTTGGAAGTTTTTGATTATACATATCTGGTGGTAAAGCAGAGCATAGTAATGAAGTCATCATGTCATCGACAATATAGCTCAGCTTTCTATCTTGACCAAAAGAGGCTTAAGAGACTGTTTTCAGCACTAGATTAAGGAACAATGATTTCAAAGCTTGAAGCTGCATTTAAAATAAGTTATAGCAATGTTTTTGACTTTATGCCTTTTAAAATACAGCTGTTGACTGTGAAACATGTAAACAAGGTGAACTTTATATTAAAATATGTATTTTCTACAAGGAAACATTAATTCAAATTTAAGTCAATAATATGTGATCTATTATATTGAAAAGTTAAATGTAAAATATAACAGATTTTAACATCTTACAAAGGGACATGTTCAAAGAAAGCAGGGCATTCGAAATAAACATCCATTTTAGCAATCAGGAAGCTTTACAGCTATTGTCAAAATGAGAAGACTAAAACAGTTTTATGTTTTATGTTCAAAGTATAGCAACGTTTGATCAATTAGGATTTGCAGAGATGGAAATTAGTTTCTTTTATTTCTGCTACTAAGAAAAATGTGTATGAATTTTTATAATAAAACCTGTCAGTTGTCCTAAGTGCTGACCATCTCACTTAGATTGCTGAGAACAGTATGGGGAAATTTTCTTGTCAAAGCACTCATTGTGCTAGGGTAGGACTGAAAGACTATTACTAATGTCATGGGCGATGATTAAAAAAAGCTCTAGGTTTAATCCCTCTGGCTTTATTGAAAGAACTACCAAAGTGACATAGTGTCTTAACCCACAGGCAGATTTATTAGGGTGGAAATCTCTCTTGCTTTGTATTTAATTAGCTTAGTCTGTGGAGGGAACCTGGTAGTAGGGAAATTTCTCACTTTGACACAAAACATTGAACAATGAACCATACTTCAAGCTACTAAAAGAGAGGCAAGGACATTCTAATATATTAACTACTAAGGAGAAAATATCAGATCATCTCTTTAGAGCAAGAACCTAAGCCTATATCTTTATCACCCAATTCTGAAATTTATTATTGCTTAATTTTGTTTGAGACACTGAGAAAACAGGGCACACGGTGACATATAGAATTATTACTATCATTCTAATAACCTATATCTGAATTGTTATGAAATTTAATTATGGAAAATTGACCATAGTTTAAATATGTATATATCATGTTGTCATTAAACTATCTGCAATGCCAGCAGCAAAGCAAAACTATTAAATCATAAATATAAAAATTTGATCAATGAAACACAGGATAGACCTCCCCCATAATATTCAGAAAAGCTTTTATGATATCCAGAGCTGATTTTTCCAGCACATGTCATGTTGGCCTGTGGTACTAAGAACAAACAAGTTTTATGGGTCTCAGGAGAAATCTTTATCATTATCTTAAAAAATGAAGACTACCTAGATTTCATGTCATCTAGAAATAACTTACTGGAGAAAGCTTTTTTAAGGCAGAGCAGACATCTGGAGGTAAGGTTATTTCCTTAAGGCAAGGTCATCATGTGAGCCTAGATACCCCCCTTTTCTCTCCCTAATATCTCAGACCTATAACACATGTATTAACTCATATTGTAATCCCTCAGTTCATCGCAATTATTCTAGAATTCACAGTCATGTAAATTCCCCGTGCAGTTATAATTATATCTGGTATTCTTAATCTGAGTATATTAACTAGTCAAAGAAGAATCCAGTAGGGTAGGGAAGACATTTTCCTCTGTACCACTATAGACCATAAAACTACATAAATTCTTGGATTCATCAGAACAATTTAAGAATTCTGCCCAATTTACAAATATTATATCACATGGGAAATGTAGATACTACTGCAATAAAATATATTAAAAAAATGGGTGGATCTGATCGCCTCAAAAATCACAGCAGAATTTAATTGACAAGTTTTGTTTTTGTAGCTTTAAGTGCAAGTACACAAATATAGAAAAGATAATCTTGTAAAAAAGTGTAGAACTTGTTTGACCATGTGTCACAACTATTATAAAGATATAATTATATAAGAATATATAAGAATATTATATAAGAATATATATAAGTAATGCACCAAGGACAACAATTAAATCAATTAAACAAACCAAAAAAAAAAAAAAAAAGCAGAAAAAAAGTCCCATCTCACACAAAGTAGGAAAATCTATTTTAAACAGATTAAAGGACAGTTTTTTTTTTATTGAAGCAACAGTGTATCTTAATATTAAATAAATTCAAGTGTTTGTCATTATAAATCAGTGCTTACACAAAATTAAGTTCTATTTTAAACTTCACCATGCAATTGACCCATTCATTTCCTGCCCCCTTCTGTTTTCCACCGACTTGGTCTTACAGTCTAGAAGATTATCTGTCATCATGTGAGTCTTAAGTTCATTTGTTGTGTTTCCTTATATACACCTACAAAAGTTCTTAGAGGACAATATTTTGAAGGCTTTATAGGCACATTGTGAAAAATTATTAAACAGCATAGATACAAAAATAACTTAAGAAATGATCCTTCGTTCAAATTTTCATATTACTATTCTTTTTTTCAGAGTGTAAGTACTATTAGAATAAAGGAAAGTCAGACAGCAAACATTCTTCACCGCATATAACATTACTCATCAGAATAGTAAAAATAAAAACTATGGTAACAACATACGCCTACCACAATCATTACACTGAAAAAAGACAGAAAGTGCTAGTGTCGGCACAATATGATGTAGCTGGTAAACTAATGTTAAGTAAAAACTATTGATTATTAAATTTTGAATGCTATGAAGGAACTACTAAATACACACATATATAAACAAATCTCTCTGTACAATGCACTGGCACCAACAGAAACACTGGTGGAAAATATCAAAACAAGGCCGGGCACGGTGGCTCGTGCCTGTAAGCTTCAGCCTATGAAGCGGCCGGGGCTAGGGATCGCGGTTCAAGTCCCACCTGGGGCCCATAGTGAGACCTAGTTCCAAAAAAATAGCTGGGCGTGGTGGTGCGCGTCTGTAATCCCAGCTACCTGGGAAGCTGAGGCCGGGGATTGCTTGAGTCTGTGGTACCCCGGGCAACAAGAGCCTGGGGGTTCCATGGGCAAAAATAGCGAGACCTAGTCTCAAAAAAAAAAAAAGAAAAAGAAAGAAAGAAAGAAAATATCAAAACAATGCTATTTTTAACAACCCCAAATGCCTATTAACATTAAAATAAATACAATATATCAACAAGGGTAGAATGTGTACTGTTGTATACATATTAGCAACATGTTCCTATTTACCATAGCTAGGGGGGAATCTCAGAATAACCCATACTAAAGTAAGCCAAACAAAGCATACATACTGAAAATTCCATTTTCTAAGAAAAAAAATCAATTTAAATAGAATTGAGGTATTGTTTACTTTAAAAGAGGCATATGCTACATGAAGAGGATTTCTCAGGGAAAGGACAGTTTAGGACTCCGATAATATTCCCTTTCTTAGTGGTAATACAGATGCGGAAATAAAATGTTTACCTACCGTGAGTACTGGACACAAGAAAAAAACGCCACCAAGAAGAACAAGGACAGTGCCGCGTTCCAGTCACTCGGAACACATGTGATAACCAGAAACAAGGCGAAGCCCGTCGGAGTAGCTCAGCATAAACAATCTTCTAATCTGTGGTTCCTTTATGTCTCTCCTTGGTCTGTGACTTCGGATATGTTGTTGCCCTCTGATTGTATAACCCCCACAGGCATTAGTGATTAGTGATATTTCTTCTTCAACTGAATCCAATAACCCCAGTTACTCCTCTCTAATCCACATCAATTGTTAGTACAAGTGCATGGTTTGTCACCAAGTTTAAGGTCGAAAAGAACTCTTTAAGGCCGGGCACGATGGCTCGGTGGCTCATGCCTGTAACCTTCAGCCTATGAAGCGGCCAGAGTTAGGGATAGCGGTTAGAGTCTCGCCTGGGGCCCTTAGCGAGAGCTAGTTCCAAAAAAATAGCTGGGTATGGTGGCACGTGCCTGTAATCCCAGCTACCTGGGAAGCTGAGGCTAAGGATTGCTTGAGTCTGTGGTACCCTGGGCAACAAGAGCCTGCGGTTCTGCCGGCAAAATTAGCAAGACCCAGTCTAAAAACAAAAAACAAAAAACAAAAAACCTTGGGCATCAAAGGGAAATTTGGTCAAGGACCAAATTCTTAAATTTCTCTGTGACTGGAAGAAAAACATGCATTTGTCTTTTTTCTTTTACTTTAGCTAAAACATTTTAAAAAGTCTTTATTCTCTTTAATGCAATTTAAAAAGATTTAAAAATATATTTATACTTAATTTCTTTTTTTCATAGAGTCAACTGTTCTATCCTAAACATATTTTGCTACATAATAAAATGTTTTTGACTACTTCAGATTAATATTAAGGGTATAAGTTGACATGCTAATAGCAAATAGTATTTTATTTTAAAATTGATGGTAACTGGAATGGAACCCTGCTTATTTTAATTTGAGTAAATTATTTCTATCAACTTTCTTTGATAAACGATAAGTGTATAAGAAATTAGTTTCTGAGAGGTGCATATTGTATAGTAACCTTTATAATGTGTTATAATTTCACAAAGTTTTTTGGAAATCTTGCATGATAATGCTATATCAGCTGCTCATTTGTAAGGTCCTCTTTGAATTGATTAAAAATTCTTTTTATATATACTTTTTTAAACTGCATATTTTGTAAGTCTCTAGAGTTCCCATGCATGTTTACACCACATCCCTAGCTATAAACCTTTTTTTAAACTGCAGCAAATTGGTTTATAAAACAGTATATGTTTGAGAAATACTTCTGCACACGTCAGCAAATATATGACACCACATGCTGCCCACCAAAGAAGTGTTCCCTCCACCACTTCCTTCTTTCTCTGGTAACCACCAGAGTCTGAGTTGTCTTATATTGTTTTGTACTGAATGCATTCATCTGATATTTATATTTCTCTTCTGACTTATTTCACTTAGCAGCACATTGTTTAATAAGAAAGCCTGTTATTTGCTGAGCATCCCCAGGTTCCCACAGAATTGAGAAACTTCTATTTGCCTCAGCCCTTCCCTCTTTCTGTTTATTGCTTGCCATTCGGATAAAGTTGTCCAGGTGAGTGGCATAAGTCCTGAGCTGCTTCTACTCTATTCAGGTGAGGTAGATTTTATAAGGATTGTCTGGCAGCCCTTACATTAAGCACACTCTTTCATTCATGGTAGAACTAAGTTTTCAGTATAAATATGTGTCTTTGCATTTTGTCCCCCTCTCTCTGAGTATGTCATTTTTTACCCAAATATAATATAGCGAATGTCTCAGGGATGAAGAGAAAGTAGATAAGGAAAATCAAGTTTATTTGCAAATTAAAATAATTAGTAAGAATCAACAAAATTTTGGGTTTTTTTGAAAGGTTTTATGGTAGGTCATTGTAATTATAATCAAGTTTTTATATGTATCTATCCTTTTAAAATTTTATCATTGAAAACATGTACTTTCAAAAAATAATTTTAGGTGAAGTTTGTGTAAGAAGCCTGCTTATGATGCCAGCTGATGTACAAGCATCAGGTTCACCAACCTGTGTAGGCCCTTTACCTGTGTAGGCCTTTTTCTAGTAGTTACATAGGCACACCAGGTAGGACAGGTCAGGGCCAGGGCCAGGTCAGGGAAGGGGGAAGTGGAGGGCACTGGGAGGCAGGCTACCTCCCCTTGGCCCCCAGAAATCATACTCTTTCTCCAGCCTCTCTCACTAGTGCTCTCTCACCCCAGGATGATGCTGGCCTCTTATCCTTCCCTCTCAGACCCAGTCATGTCCACTTACACATGTGCCTGGCCATGAGTTCAATCCTACACAGTTATGGGAGGGCTCAATACCACAGGTGCTGGTTATACAGGCTATGGGGGGGGGGGGGGAAGCAAAACCAACTTCATTTGGCCTACACTTAGTTTAGAAGTAAACATAAAGTTAATATTTATTTAGAACTCTACATAAAGTTAATATTCACTTAATGATAATTTTCAATACTAAAATGTCAACTCTTAGCTTTTTGATTGCTGGGATCTATTTTATCTGATTTCTTGCTATTAGTATTTTATTTTTTTCTTTTAAACCTTTATTCCTTCATTTTTAACCTCCACGAGGTCAAACTTAAAGGAGAAGTTATGAGACAGCAGATTGATGACTCTGAGCATATGAAAGAGAGGAAAGGAAATTCATTTAATCTGGCATAATCTGAAGTTTAATCTAAAAATGCAAAATTGGGACTTGAGTTTCTGTCCCACTTGTACTTTTTATATTCTTATTTCTACTGAAAACTGATATTCAAGCAAATCTGATCTTCCATTTGAACAAGATCTTACAGAAGTTTATTAAGTAAATAGATAACGTGTATCAAGTAAAGGTAACAAAATGAATTGGCAAATGGAAAGGATTGAAACTACAAGCATATATGCATTGAAAAAGTACAGTAGAAATGTATTTTAGGCATCTAAATTTATCTTGATTTTGAAATGCCAGCATTTGATTAATCAGAATTCTTCATATTAAACATTTTGTAACAATATCTTCAGAAAATATTCTATTTCACCTCAGGTAAACAAAGTTTTATTCAAAATTCCACTTTTCTTTTAAATACTTCTTGGTATTTTTAGCATATTAATTTAAGAAATTCTTTATATTATTTGCCTATTCTTTAAAATGTTGCTTAAATATTTTTCTTCTATATTTCAGCTTTTATTTCTATAGAAAGTTCAGTGTACAAAAGAAAAGCAAAAACTAGATGTTTTGTATCTCTTTTTGATCATTTGAAGGCCTGACAAAATATTTAAAAGGAATTATTAAGAAGGAATATGAAGTATTTGCCTTAGAAATTAAAGTTTTTTGATATGTGTATTGATATGAAATCACATAATGTAAATGATTTAATCAGTCATGTTTAAATGAAGATGCATTGATATATTTTAAACTAAGGTAGGAAAAAAATGGGTAACATATTTAATGACTCCATCAAATTAAATTTATGAGGCATAAATAAATAGTTGTTTATAGAACATGTGATTAAGTGAAAATGTAGGCAAACAATGTATCTATAAATGAACATGTCAAATGCTATGTCTTCATTATGTCTATTGAGCGAAATCATATGTTGAAATATTATTGGGAGTAATCAAATTATCAAAATACTTAAACACCTCTACCTAGAAAATTCTAAGAAGTTTGTGTGTTTGTTTTCTGTATATGATGATTTAAAAATAAAATAAATGTTTTGGATTCATAGAAATATCAAATACCATGAACTATTTACCCTTAATTTAAAAAGCAAGCAAATAAACCACTTTGTTCATGGAATATACAAAATTAAGCATTGAGTCTAATATTTCCATAGGCCATAGGTCGCTAACCCCTGCATTAGGTAGTTAAAAACAAACTAAAAAGTCACCCCAATAAGGATAGGGTGCACACTGAATTCTATAGGTCTTTATATTAGAAAAATCACAAATGTTAGCAGCAGAGTAGGATAAATATTCAGATCTTCAGGCACACATTTTTTATCATTTAGAATGGTTAAGGAACTAATTAGGGAATTTTAAATTAAGAACTTTCCCTGCAGAAGATTACTAAACTTTTTAAAGCAAAGCCAAATTATTCTTAATAAACTGTGATGAAATAGCCTTCAATTTAAACTGACCCATCTTTTCCTTGTAGGTAAAATGGATTATACTTCACTTTCACCATTTATGGCTAATTGCCATCTGATGTTCAGATCTTTTATACATATATCTTGAAATCTATTTCTATTTTAAATTATATAAGACATCAGAAATCTTATTATAAATGGTTTCTGTAAGTCAGCCTTTGAAGGATAATAGTAACTTCATATTTGGGTCTACTTTAATATTTCTTTTTAGTATATTAACTTCTATTCATTCTCTCCCAGTTAGATTTACTCTCAATACCATTTATTTGAAGGTACTTTTCCCTTCAGTTTTAAATTTCACTAATCAAAGGATGTTTTACTGTATAAAATGGTCTTAATAATTTAACTACTTTGAAACTCCGATCATATTGGTTTAAGAAATTGATGAAACTTATAAACTAGATGTCATTTTGATTTCATATATTGTCCATTTAATTATTGTCCATTTGTAATCTTTATTAGCTTTCTGGAAATTAGAAAAAATATAGGATATTCTAGTACTACTAGACATTTTAGTTTGAATTCTTTTGTATTCCAAGTTAAATTTTATCTTGCTTAGATCTAATTATAATAAAGCATGCCTAATTCCCTCTCTGAAATTACTATCAATACTGTTAATAGATCTGTAACTTAACTGTACTAAATGGGAAATTTCTTCTATTCTAGGATTGAACTTACTATTTGTTACCACACAATGCCCTAAATTTGTCTTGGGAAAAAAGAACTCTGTAGGAATAAGTCGATAAAATCTATTTTACTTTAGTTTAGCAGAGAAAAAACTGCATTTTAAAAGATCTTAATTGTACTTTAAAAAACATTAGTGTAAAAATAAGACATATTTCCTCACCTTGTACCTGCTGCAATTTAGTAGTTTTTAACTCAAAATATTTTATTAATATTTTTAAACTTAGATTAAATTAATATTTTAAATTATTAATTTTAAATAAATCAATAAACTCCATTAATAACAACTTCTCTTGTTTTAAAAAAGAAAAATGTATGGTGTAATATTTCCTAAATGCTAAAAGTTAATATTTATATAAGTCAGAGTCTACATTAATTTTGGTACTGTTTTTTTTGGTCTAGTCTATGAAATTACAGTATCCGATTTCCATATTTTACTGGTATTCTTCAATCTGCGAGCACATTTAAAAAGAATATTTTTTCTCAAAAATAAATCTTCATGTTTAGATAATCCATAAAGAAATAATGTCTTAGTATATATTCTTACTTCTGATGTTTAATCATTTACAAATAGCTAAATAAAACTATTTGTGATAAGATGGTGCTGGAAAACTGAACCAGTATATACAAAAAAATGAACCAAGACAACTCCCTCACAATATGTACAAAAACCAACTCAAAATGGATAAAAGACTTGGATGTAAGATCCAAAATCATAAAATATATAGAGGACAATATGGGAAAAACTCTCCAAAAACTACACTTCTGAAACGTCTTTCAGGACGTGTCTAAAGCTGGGATCCAAAAAAAAAAAAAAAAAAAAAAAAAAAAAAAAAAAAAAAAAAAAAAAAAAAAAAAAAAAAAAAAAAAAAAAAAAAAAAAAAAAAAAAAAAAAAAAAAAAAAAAAAAAAAAAAAAAAAAAAAAAAAAAAAAAAAAAAAAAAAAAAAAAAAAAAAAAAAAAAAAAAAAGGAAAACATAGACATCTGTACTACACCAAACTAAAAAGCTTTTTATAGCAAAAAAGACAATAAACAAAACAAAGAAACCTAATTGAATGGGAGAAAATTTTGCTCTCAAAATTTTTGCCATACAAGTGATAAGGGTTTGATAACAAAGATCCACAAAGAACTCACACAACTGAACTAAAACAAAGCAATAAACCCAGTCAAAATATGGGGAAAAGAATAAAAAAGACCCTTCTCCAAAGAGGAAATAAAGATGGCCAATAGACATGTGAAAAAAATGTTCCACATCACTAATAATCAGGGAAATGCAAATCAAAACCAGAACTGAGATACCACCTTACATCAGTAAGATTAAAAAACAGAAAACAGACCCAGAGACCGCGCCGGAAGGGAAGAGACCCAAACCAGCTGCAAAAGCAAGGATTGCAATCCAGACCCCTGGTGGGGGTGGAGGCACCACCCAGCAGCCTAGAGATCCCGAAAGAGACCTGAAGCACCGGGACAGCTTTGTGGCCCCAGTGCAGACAAAATAACCCAACAGCAAGACTAAAAACAAAAAGTACAACAACAAAAGACACCTATACTCCTCCATAAAGAACCATAGAAAAGCCCTATAGCATCTACTAACCAGAACCCCTATTAG
This sequence comes from Uropsilus gracilis, assembly GCA_004024945.1. Classification (NCBI taxonomy): domain Eukaryota; kingdom Metazoa; phylum Chordata; class Mammalia; order Eulipotyphla; family Talpidae; genus Uropsilus; species Uropsilus gracilis. The sequence goes on from PVHY01004889.1 coordinate 60,800, forward strand.
GGTAACACAGAACTGACGTGTTGACCAAGAGACTCAACTACAAGCTACCAGAAGACTCCAGTCAACATGTCAGCCAATAATAGAGCTATAGTCGCTCAATATGTGGAAGAAATGTGAAAGCAAAGCACAAATGAAGGAAGAAAAAGGCAAACACCCCAGTAAGCCCCACAGAAACCAATACACCATGGAAGGAAAGAAAAACTTTAGAAACCAACTAATATAATATTGAAAAAATGTGCCATCTCCCAGACAAGGACCTGAACCTATGCATGTTGCAAGCATACAAAGAGCTAAGGAAGAACTAGAAAACATAAAGAAAAAGAAGTGAGCATGGCAGAGAAAATGAATAAGTTAGAAGAAGAAATAAAAAGAATAAGAAAGAAAACAGCAACAAATATAAAATAATTGAAGAATAAAATTGAATACCTGAGCAACATTCAGAAACAAACCCAAGATCTAAAGGGAGCAAAAGAAGAGCTCAAAAACGCAGGGAAAATTTATGAAAGCAGACTGTACAAAGTTGAGGAATGGATAAGTACACAGGAAGACACCAAAATTGAGAGGAAGAAATAAGATGGAGAAAGAGAGAGATACAATGTAAGAAAATAGAAGAAAAACTCAGAGATCTGTCCGATTCCTTAAAGAAAGGAAAAATAAGAATTATGGTTGTCTCAGAAGGAGAAGAGAGACATTTGGGTGCTGAAAGGCTATTTAAAGAAATAATGGAGAAAAACTTCCCAATCCTGAAGAGAGAAATGAAATTAGATAGCCAGGAAGCCAAAAAACACCGAAAGACATCAACAAAAGAAAAAAAAACAAAAAACAAAAAAAAAACAGCGAGATTGGCTAGAGAAAAGAAACAGATAACATACAAAGGAAAACCTATTAGGTTGATCTCAGACTTCTCTGAAGAGATACTCCAAGCAAGGAGAGCATGGATTCATATCTTCAAAAAACTCCAAGATAAAAAATGCCAGCCAAGACTACTCTATCCTGCAAAGCTTTCTTTCCTCTACTAAGGAAGAATAAAAACCTTCCCAGATAAGCAAAGCCTCCAGAAATACGCTACCACTAAACCACCACTCCAAGAAATCTTGCAAGAAGCCCTCGGATTAAAATCAACAGAAGATTAAGAAGACCAAAACAAACTCAAAATGACAACCAAAAAACCGAGTCAGAATCTCAAATATCAGTAACAGAAAAAAAAAAAAAAAAAGGGAATCTTAACCTCCAAAAGACCCTCCAAAAGTCAATACCAAAACAGCAAGTATCAATCATCACCCTAAATGTCAAGGTCTAAATTCAGCAATCAAAAGACACAGAGTAGCAGAATGGATCAAAAAACAACACCCAACATTCTGCTGCCTGCAGAAAACACACCTAAACACAAAAGATAAGCACAGACTAAAAGTAAAGGTCTGGAAAAAAGTTCTGCAAGCAAATGGCCCCCAGAAGAAAGCAGGAGTAGCCACACTAATAGCAGATAAAGTAGACTTTATGCTAAAAAAGGTGATGAGGGATAAAGAAGGATACTATATATTGGTAAAAGGGTCAATACATAACAAAGACATATCAATTATTAACATATACTCACCAAATGAGGGAGCACCAAAATTCATCAAACAGCTACTAACAACACTGAAAACTGGCATCGGTGAAAACACATATGTGGTAGGTGCTTTCAACACACCACTCTCACCAAAGGACAGATCAACAAGACAAAAACTAACAAAGACACAAAAGCCCTAAATGAAGAACTAGACAGTATGAACCTAATAGATACCTACAGGACACTGCATCCCCAAGGAAAGGAATATACATTCTTCTCAAATGCACACAGAACATTCTCAAAAATTGACCACATATTAGGACATAAGGCAAATATTAACATATATACAAAAATTAAAATAGTACCAACTTTTTTCTCCGATCATAAAGGCATCAGACTAGAAATCAACAATGAAAAGAAAGCAAGAAGAATGCCCAACACATGGAGACTGAATAATATGTTACTAAATGAAGACTGGATAACTGAGGAAATTAAGGAAGAAATTAAAACCTTCTTTGAAATAAATGACAAAGAAGACACAACATTCCAAAATGCCTGGGACTCAGCAAAAGCATTTTTAAGAGGAAAGTTCATAGCAATACAGGCTAATCTCAAAAAACAAGAAAACAATCAAAGAAATGACCTAATCTCCCAACTCAATGAACTAGAAAAAGAGCAACAAAAAAACCCCCAAACCCAGCAGAAGACAAGAATTAATAAAAATAAAAGCAGAAATAAACAAACCAGATAGCAAAAAGACTATTGAGAAAATCAACAAAACCAAAAGTTGGTTCTTTGAAAAAATAAATAAAATTGATAAACCCTTTGCAAACCTCACAAAGAAAAGAAGAGAGAACACTCAAATAAGCAGGATTATAAATGAAAGATGAGAAATAACAACAGACACACATCAGAAATCCAAAGGATAATCAGAGATTACTATGAACACCTATATGCAAACAAATACAACAACTTGGATGAGATGGACAGATTCCTGGAAAGATATAACCACCCAAAACTAAACAAAGAAGTAGAGAACTTAAACAAACCAATCACTAGCAATGAGATTGAAGCAGTCATCAAAACACCTCCTAAAAACAAAAGCCCAGGACCAGATGGTTTCACAAATGAATTCTACCAGACATTCAAAGAGGAAATGATGCCAGCGCTACTAAAACTTTTCAAAAAAAATTGTGAAAGAAGGAGAACTGCCAAACACATTCTATGAAGCAAACATCACTCTCAATATATATATATATATATATATATATATATATATATATATATATATATATATATGATGATAGGACAAAGAAAGAAAACTATAGACCAATTTCCCTAATGAACACAGACGCAAAATTTTAAAAAAAAATCCTGGCAAACTGAATTCAATGATGCATAAAAAGTATTATTCACCATGACCAAGTGGGATTTATCCCAGGGGCACCGGGATGGTTCAACATTCAAAAATTAATTAATATAATCCACCACATCAACAAAGAGATAACCAAAAACCATATGGTCATCTCAATAGATGCAGAGAAAGCATTTGATAAAGTTTAACACCCATTTATTATAAAAGCTCTTGAAAAGTTGGGGATAAAAGGAACATATCTCAATATAATAAAAGCCATCTATAACAAACCTACAGCAAACATCATCTTAAGTGGGGAAAAACTAAAATAATTCCAACTAAGATCTGGAACTAGGCAAGGATGCCCACTCTCTCCACTACTTTTCAACATTGTACTGGAAGTTCTAGCAAGGGCAATAAAACAAGAGAAAGACATAAAAGGAGTACAGATAGGGAAAGAAGAACTGAAGCTCTCATTATATTCAGACAATATGATTATGTAGAGAACCCAAAAAATATCCACAGAAAATCTTCTTGAAACAATAAACCAGTTCAGCAAAGTAGCTGGTTACAAAATCAACACACAGAAGACAGAAGCTTTCCTATACACAAAAAGTCAAACAGAAGAAGAAGAAATTTAAAAAAAGCATCCCATTTACCATCACACCGGAAAAAATAAAATACCTAGGGGTAAACCTAACAAGGCACGTGAAAGATCTATATAAAGAAAACTTCAAAACTCTGCTAAAGGAGATAGAAGAAGACTTAAGGAAATGGAAAGACATTCCCTGCTCATTGATTGAAAGAATTAACATCATCAAAATGATCATCCTATAAAAAGCAATCTACAAATCCAATGCAATCCTTTAAAGATTCCAACAACATTCTTCAAAGATATAGAACAAAAATTATAGAAATTCATATGGAATAACAAAAGACCTTGTTTATCGAAATACCTCCTGACCAGCAAAAGAGAGAATGGAGGAATTACTATTCCAGACTTCAAACTATACTACAAAGCCATAGTAATTAAAACAGCTTGGTACTGGTATAAAAACAATCAGACCAATGGAGCAGAACTGAATCCCCTGAACTAAAGTCACACATATATAATCAAATAATCTTTGACAAAGGAGTGAAAAACTTACATTGAAACAAGGACAACCTCTTCAATAAATGGTGCTAGGAAAACTGGAACAAGACATGCAAAAAAATGAACCAAGATACTTTCCTCACACCATGTACAAAACCAACTCAAAATGGATAAAAGACTTAGATGTAAGACCCAAAACCATTAAATACATAGAGGAAAACCTGGACTAAAATGCTTTTGTACAGCAAAAGAGATAAAAGAAAAGACAAAAAGAATCCCAACCGAGTGGGAAAAAATTTTTGCCCTCCATACAAGTGATAAGGGTCTGATAACAAAGATACACAAAGAACTCACACAACTTAACAAAAACAGAACAAAGAACCCATTTGAAAAATGGGGAGAAGATCTAAAGAGACACTTCTCCAAAGAGGAAGTCCAAATGACTATCAGGCACATGAAAAAAATGTTCAATGTCATTAGCAGTAAGGGAAATGCAAATCAAAACCACAATGAGATACCAACTTGCACCAATAAGAATGGCCCACATCCAAAAAACAGAAAACAACAAGTGCTGACAAGGATGTGGAGAGAAAGGAACACTTTTACACTGCTGGTAGGAATGTAAACTGGTCCAGCCACTATGGAAAGCAGTGTGGAGGGCCCTTCAAACTAATGAAAATGGAACGGCCATTTGACCCAGCAATAGCTCTTCAGGGAATCTACCCAAAAGAGACCTCAATGTGGGTACAAAGGGACAACTGTGCTCAGATGTTTATTGCAAAACTATTTATAATTGCAAGGTCCTTGAAAAAATGCAAATGCCCCAGTACAGATAGACAGATGACTGAATGAAAATGATGTGATATATATGTATATATATATATATATATATATACATACATACATACATACATATATATATATACACACACAATGGAATATTATGCATCAATAAAAAATGACAAATTCGATGAATTTTTGGTAACATGGATGTACCTAGAAGAAATCATACTGGCAGAAACAAGTCAGAAGGAAAAAGACAAAAACCAAGTGGTCTCACTAATATATGGACAACCAAATGAAAGTACACAACTGTGGGAGGGGACCAGCTGGAGTGGCCAGAGAGGGGAGGTGGTGGGGACCCCCAGGGATCACAATGATATGATATATATATATATATATATTTCACATGTATATGTATTATAATAAAAACATGCAAAAAACAAACAAACGAAAAAACAAAATCTGTTGGATGAGAAGAAAAAGGAACACGCTTACACTGCTGGTGGGAGTGTAAATGGGTCTAGCCACTATGGGAGGCTGGGTAGAGGACCCTCAAACAACTGAAGTGGAACTACCTTTTGACCCAGAAATCCCACTACTGGAAATTTCCCCAAGGATATAAACACACTAATAAAAAAGGACACCTGTTTATTGCAGCACTATTTACAATTGTCAAGATATGGAAACAATCCAAATGCCTAAAAAACTGATGAATGACTGAAAAAGGTGTAGTTTATTTACACAATGGAATATTATGCATCAATCAAAGAAGACAAACTAGTGTCTTTTGCAGCAACAAGGATGGAGTTAGAAAGAATCATTTTAGCAGAAATAAGCACAAAGCAAAAGAGAAATATGATATGGTCTCACTTATATGAGGAATATAGGAAAAACAAAAAACAAATGAACAAGGAAAATTTAAAACTGCCAACAGAACTGAAGCATAGAGCAAGAGAGGGGGAGAAAGGTGAAAAGGGGAAAGGGGGAGATTAAGACAATTCATGGGTGATAAGATGATGGGAGAACCTTAGAGAGGACAATGATGTAATTATATATACATATGCATATATACATATGTATATATATATAGATATATATGTGCAATCAATAACAAAATTAATAAAAATTTTGTGATAAAGTCTCAGTGACCACAACGTAAACTTATTTCTTGATGTTTCATTTGATCAACAATAGAGATGGCAAACTTAAGCTGTACAAAATTAATCACTGTTCTTTCTCCTAAAATGGCTCAGCCATAGACATTCCCATTTTAGAAGATGACATAGCTAGACTTTTAATTATTCAGGCCAAAAATATTTAAGTCATCCTTCCCCATTCTTCCCCTGCACTGTAGTTATATTGTACCCTATGATCAATTAATCATAATTGATTCAGAATATTTTCATGACCAGAGCACTCCCTCATCCCCCCTCAGTGTATATTGCACAACATTGACTATATAAGAAGGAGTGGGATCGATAGATTACTGTATCATTTTAAAGAAATTTTTCATTGCTTAATTTCTTCATTTCTATATGGGATAAGAAACTCCTGATGTGTAATTAGGCTAATATACCTTATCTATCAGAAAAGATATGATGGTCCTTATGATTAAGATTAAAGTAGAAAACTGCTAAACTCTCTACATTTTAGGTCATATTTTAAAGAAATGAAATAGGAGATACTCTAAAATCAGCCTTTGAACACAAAAATATAATCACCATGTGACTATTGCTCTTTAGACAATTTGCAGGTTTGATTCATTAACTTTGGTATTTCTTTTGCTTAAAGAGTGCATTGCTATCTGCATCAATAAATCAGTAAGGGTGGCTGCATTAGTAAGATGGCATCTTTAATTACACATATAGACAATCAATAGATAATTGAAAGACATGGACACTAAAAATCTATCATTCAGGTCCAGTAAAATTAGGAATTCAGAATTCTAGTATAAAGTCATCTAGATTATAGTCACTTTGTTATTTAGCTGGATGATAATAATGTTTATTAGATAGATAATGCAATTTAATGGAATAAAATTATTACCTACCTGATAAAGTTTGAATGTTGAGAATGAAATGATATGCTTCTTAGAAAGAAAACCTAGTCCTATCTATACCACGTAATTATTATCAAATTAGCACAAATAAGGGACTAAAGCACAATACTTAGAATTTTAGAATTGCCATTACTTCAAAAGTGACCTTTTATTCCTACTCATTTTTTTTTCATTTCCTAGGCACTTTTTATATTTGACCTGAGATTTTCTCCTTCGTGTTAATTATATTACCATGTTTGTTTGTTTTTTACTTCCTTGTTTCATATAGTAATATTACTCTTTCTACGTTGGTTAGGACTCTACATTCCTGCAAAGCAAAACTTCAAGTGAACTTGTATCTTTTTAAACTCCAGAAGACTTAATCTTCTATGGTACCTTTATTATTCTAGGGTCTTTAAGTAGCATCTTATCATATAAACTACATTGCAAACACACTTCCACCTCCATAGTTAGCATCTTCTTGAAATTTACTCATTCACATTTTCAAAAGATCTATATATACATATATACACACATATAATATATATATATATATATATATATATATATATATATAGTGTCACAGCTTTTATAGATTGGGTAAAGAGATCACTTGTACTTACTTCCCATGATTTTCTTAATAGTTTGTGCTTCTATTCAAAAACTATTTGTAAATATCAGTACTTCCTATTTACAGAATCCATAAGCATACAATCTCATTAGATGGAAAAATAAAAACCAATGTTCATGTAGCCCTAACAAGTAGTTTGGCCTCTTTTGTTTCAGTAGATCAGAAACCAGATACTCCAAGAAGAAAGCAAAAATAGAATCTACTCTAATATATATTATTATTGGAGTTGATTGCTTTAATTGCTTTATTCTAATTACTTTTTAGTATAAAAATTGCCTTTGGTCTACAAGCCCAGATACAATGCAAACTGTTAATAGTCTAGAGCACTAGATCTTGATCTTATAAGTAGTTATTGACAATGAGACTCTCATTGAAGAATAATTTGGTAAAGAGCATAAGGAAGTAGTAAAAATATAAAAGGTACAATGTACAACTTAGGAAATATTTTTGATGTCAGATATATTTCAAGGCTTCAGTTGTTATCTGGATGTGGAAAAAGGTTTGATTACTAGGTAGAAATGGTGTGGTAGGTATAATCTGTAGAGCTCAGAACAGGTCAGTCTTTGAATTAAACTAATAAGTGTGGGTAAGAAAAAAAGAAAGGTAATGAACCCTACAACTGTTCTCACAGGTTTTCAAAGCCACTGACTGCCAATTTCATTGGCAAAAATACACATCTTATGTAGAAAATTAGTCTCAAATGATTACTAATTTTGATTAGTGACTTTTAGCCAGAATCAACCACATGCAAAGAATGTGCAAAGCATGCAAAGCAAACAAACCAGCAAGAAAACATAGTTCTACATATGTATTTCAGTCAATGTAATTTTCTAGTAAACTATACTAATAATTTTACTTTGGAATGGAAAGGATGTTGTCCAAATTAAGATTTTGGCATAATGGTATCTACTTAAATGTTTGCACAATATTTATTCTCGGGTTGTTTACTCATCTGTGATCCAGAATTAATAATACAGTCTTAAAGGTTTTTTGAACAGTAAATAGAATAATGGATAGAATATCCCTAGAATACTACCCGATACATAATATAAATTTATGTTAAATAAGAGTACTCTACGCTTTCACAACCTGGACAAACAGGGCTCCTTATTGTATAGTAAAACTCAGCTTCCAGATTTATTTTGAGAGAATCAGAAGCGAATTTCAAGAGTCCTCTCCCAGAAGAATCACACAAGCTTTGTTGGCCCAGTTAGTTTAGCAGCATGTGAGAACTGTGGCTTGCCCAGGAAGCTTATCAGAGACTCAGAATTCAGAGTTTTTCAGATAAGTACCCTTTGCTTAAACTGAGCATGAAATTTATAGAAAACTTATATTTGAGACTATAAAGATAGTATATAAGATGCAGCGATATGTCAAGAGACAATCTTAAGAAGTCATTTAGACACATCATCTGGTCTCTCTTGCATCACTTGGTGTATGATATGATCCCCTGATATTGTTTTGTAAGAAATTACAGTCATGTCCCCATGATAAATATTTGGGTCGCCAATATCAAATTGTGTCTATTTTCTTAATTCTTTTCACAATAAAATGTTGCATCATTAATAATTATGGTGTATCCTTATAAAAGTGTACTTCATTCATGTGTCATAATCTAAAATGCATGTGACTCAATTACCATGACAACCACATAAACATGTATGACTAAGTTCACATAGGCACAGGCAATGAAAAGTGCATTTCCCTTGTCACCCGGTCAATAGTCCTAATTAGGCATCTTTACTTATGAGATACATTCCAATTTCAGACATTTTAAATTGTGAACACACACATGTTAGTAGAACCCAAGGACCAAAACCCAAGCTGAACCTCATGAATACTAAAAACTAAGAATAATTGTCTATTCATTCATCTCTTTCATCAGACCAAATTGTGCGGCTTCTCATGACATATGTTCATTCTTTAATTCCTAGGTTTCTATGTCTTGTAGTAGTTGTTACCTACATAGATCATACTTTTACTTTCACATTCTATTTTCTCAGAACTAACCAGGTAAACCGTTAGGTCTTGATTCCTGGTCTAATTACCTGTCTAAGGGGTTTGTTCCTAAGTTTTTAGAAACACTAAAACACATTTTGGAAGTACTTTTTGAGTCCTCATCTAGCTATAATATCATGGGAAACAAGCCTACCTTCTATTCACCCCACACAACATTTGCATGGTGTGTGGTAAAATCTGCCATTCAGTAAATTGATGAATGAATTAATTAATTGAGTGGTGAAGTAAATTTATTCCTGGAATCTCTTCCTACTTTTCAGTATTACGTGCTGGTTAGTAAATCTAAGGTATATTTCTGTCATCTGCCAACTGGAAATACAACAAATTTTAAAATGCATGTAGTTCTTGCTCAGTACTAATCAAACATTAAGGAACTACTTTACAGCTGTGATTTGATTACTCAAGGTGCAGTAAATATCTATTGACAATCACTTTGTCATAAATATGATGAGAATCAAGGGGGTCCTCTTATCGATAAAATATATGTATGAGAGGTACAATCAATGTGTTTAAAGTAGGGCATGATTCTCTGTGCTGTGAGCAGTGTAAATTAATGTGCTTCTCTCAGTCCTACAATCTGGAAAATAAAAACAGCCAGCTCCATTTTAGATCCCACAGAGATCAGGAAAGAGAATCACCTGTGACTAATGGAGTAGTTGAGGTTATTTTGTCTGTGGGCATTCTCTTTACCTTAGAAAACATGTTGAAAACAAAACTGTATTTTGAGGCTTTTCATCAAAAGAGGACTTCAAGGGTCATCCATTTTCAAGCTCAGAAATAATTCAGAGTGCTCTTACTTCCGCACCATTGTTTTCATCATCAGTGGACTACGCTGTTGCCTTTGCAGGAGAGATATGTTTTCTGGAATAATTAGTAAAAGTGAAGAGTCAGGCACCTGCCAGATCAGCTGCCTACAGATCAGCCCTGGGCAACACGGTGCATCAGGAAGGATGAGCCATCAAGGCTAAATCATTCAGAGAAGCAAACTGTCCAAAGAGCCAGGAAAGCACTTCAGACAAGTGGTAGGGGAATCAAGGGACACCCAGGAGCTGCTGGTGTAGACCTGAGTTTTTAGGCAGTGATAGCAGAAGCAATGGGGACTTTCTTAAAGTATCCTAATGTACTCTTCATATGCTCTTCTATTCTGAGACCACTAACCCTTTGCTTTAGGCCCTGTAACTCTTGTTGAACTCAGACAAGAGAGGGTCAGATAAGAGAATCTACAAAGGTGTTTCCAGAAAGATAGGAAACAGTGCCCCAACCCTCATCACTCCAGACCTCTCACAATGGGAACGTGACAGTTGCTCCCCAGATCCCACACCCAGATCTTATTCTAACCCCAGCTGTCCTTAATGCTGATAAAATATTGCAAAACCATTCCAGTGAGAAAGAACATAGAGCCCTAGAGATTGTTTTGATCAAATTCCTGAAGAAGCTTTTAGAGGCTTAATTAGGTCTCTTTGGAGGGTATCTTGCTATGCTTAATGAAAGAGAGGGGACAGCTGGGGGATTTACTACAACAAGCTACCCCTGTCATCAGCCTCTGCAAAAAGTCCAGCTGCACCCATGGCTGCAGCAGCACCAGGGAGGTTTCCTCCAGGTTGCCCTCAGACAGACTGGTCAGTACTGCATGGAATCAGGCCCTTGGCCTTAGGGGTGAGAAGTGACAGAAGCTCCTAACATTACTACCAGTTAAGAACTGATCAGAGAACAAAGAAGAGATGACAACCCAGTTGGCCAGCCTCTTCCTCGGCCATACTCACATTCTTCTACCTGCACACTCAGCACAGCTTTGAGCTCTGTGAAACTCTCAGCCTTTCCCAGGCTGGCAGTGCATGAATCAACCTATCCTGGCCACCCAGAAGGTCCTGGAGAAAAACTCGACCCTGCTCCTATCTCACCTGCTACTCCATGAACTCTCAGTGTCATTCCCTTCAGCCGAGGGATGGGTCCAAGAATTGCACTGCCCTTTACACAGAACATAGGAGTGAATCCAATGTCCTCCATCCCCACAGGAATCAGAGGCTATTTTCCAAGGTAAGTGGAACAGGGGGAGAGGGTTGTACTTTTATTACCAGTATTCAAATGACTGTGGCTCTTGGATTCAGATGAGGAAAGGTATCTGGAGATTAAGGTCAGCACCCCAGGACCTGGTAATCCATGGGTCCCATGTGGTTACCATAAACCTCCATTCATATGGCCCCTGTTATTGAATATACTGTTATTGTTGATATATTGTGTTTGTAAACCTTACACACATTATCAGTCTATTCAGAAGATAGCAGAATAGCATGAATAGTTACACTGCTTCCCTGACCATGGCAAGAATAAATAAAATTCCCGGAAACAGATTCCAGGGCAAAAGTGTTATTTTGGTACAGATTATTTTGGTACATGAATCACACTGGCAAAGATCCAAAGGATTTTGTTGGATACTAAATGCAGCTAATATCTTCACCAGCTTTGACCTACCCGTTTGACATACCATTTTGGCTTACCCATTTTCCAGCTTTGACTATGTGCTTCTGATCAGTCACATTATTCATTTTCAGTGAGATCACATTTGTATCACTGTTGCTTTCTTCTGTGTTTGTATCTGAGTTTGGTCTGGATTTACAGTCCAAGACCCATAGAAGTGGTTCTACTCTTGGGTATGGGGTGATCTCTCCACCTCTCTATGATCTCCAAGCCACAGGGGAGATCGAGTGTACCTATAACTTAGGTATGCTCAACCCCAAGCAGCCTAAGAGGCAGGGTACAAGATAACCTCAGCCTGGGCTCAACATCTCAGGCACACTTCTGGAGTCTCAATACAGCAATTCCAAATAGGGATACTTTTAATTCATAGTCTATCTTTGATCACACTGTCCCTTCCTTCAATTTTATGTTCTTGTTTTATGGTTATTGGCACCTTGGGCACAATGAGGGAACCTTTAATAACCTTTCCCTTCCAGTGATTTCCCTCCTAAGATTCAAATAGTTGAGCACTCAGGATACCTTTTAAATAGTAATGACAGAATGATGGCATCAACTATTTCAGAATCTTTTGAATAGCAATAATTTTGTGCTAATTCTTTAAAATGACATATGTCTGGTTAAATTATATAAACTTTTTGTTCCCTTTGTATACAATCAATTCGGATGAAAGTTCTGGATGAGAATAGGAAAGTATTGAAAAAAATTGAAATTGTGAGACACATGCAGATGTTATAAAATTGTGATGCAGACATGTGCAGATGTTACTTGCACATGTGGGCCTGATGTAATGGACTGATGCAAGTTTCTGTAACTGAGTGCCTCAGGAAGTCCCTTTCAAACCAAAGTGTGAACCAAAGTATTCAGATGACAATGGCTACCTTCCAAGAGGGAGCATCTTGATGGTGATCCCCATTGTGAACCCTGTTAGCTTGCTTTCCTAATTAATATATGTTCTCCCCGAGTGCTCTAAAACTGTAAGTTTGGTTTCCAGGGGAACCACATGAACCCTGTGATTATACCTTTCATGTTTGTACCTTGGTTAGTGTGGCATCGACTCAGTCTTGGGAGCATTCAGGTCAGCTTCAATGAGCTTAATTTAAGTTGTGTTGCATATGAATCAATGCCTCAAACCAGGAAAAAAATATTCATGCAGGGGCTGAAAACAGAAACTTCCTGACTCTGAAGTGGAGCCCAAAGAACTACAGAAGATCTATTATTGACTTAGTGATGGTTGGTGTTCATGACTATGTTTATCCTGCTGGAGGAACTGAATATTCTGTCTCGAAGTGATCTTGACTAGGACCTTTGTGACCACAGAGGAAGTGCACGGTTCATGTTATAACTCTTCAAAGGCTCACTTGTTGGGTTCATATGGGATAGGTTTGTTGTTTGCTTATGCACTGAAAACCAAGGGATGGAATTAAGAATTCCAGTTTGTGGCCAACATTCTGAATTCTTTTTGCAGACTCAGTTGTAAGCCATGACAAAGGCTCCTCCTGGCAGTACTCATAGTATAAAACTGTACTCCTCACACCATATTGGGTGTAAGAACAGTGAACTGTTTTTTTCTGAAGGGAGCTGTAGAGAAGGACTTAGGCATTCCTTATCACAAATGTGTGTGTGTACATGTGCGCATGTATGTGTGTGGTGTTCCTAGCATAGACACCAAATACTAAATTGACTGAGACCTTCCCCAAGTAGCTCTCTCTGCAGAGACCTCTTTCATTGTGGGGTAAGGTAGCCTTAAAAGACATGCTTTCCCTCTGGCACAAAACTCAGTATCTCTCCACTCCTGGTGCTTCTTTCTCCCCTCAGTCATAAATTCCAGAAACCTTTGTTCAGGCTCCCTCAGCGAGGAGACAATTTTCATACCCGTACTGATGTATCTAACCCTTGTTTGATGACTTTAGTGGAAAAATTAAAAGGTTGAGCAAACCGTCACCTCCCGAGGCATCTTGTTTTTACTATTGCAGTGATTGAATAACTACTTGACTATTACTTTCTTTTTGACTTTCCTTTTTTGTTTTTTGTTTGTTTTTATTTTTTTAATTTTATTTATTTATTTTTATGGAAGAAAACAAGTTACAGATAGGTATACATATTACAATACTATGATTACAAAATTATAAACCATGCAAATAATAATATATTATTTACTCATGTGTAATTTTAAAGTTTCAACTATCATAGGAATGATAAACATCAAATTCAGTGTACTGGCTATTATTTCTGGGAATGTATAATTGGGAATAGAATAGAAGAGATGTCCACAGAGAATGTCAACTATGTTTGTAATGACTGATCTTTTATTTAATTTTGTGTGTGCATGTGTAAATAAGTACCCCTGGGTTTCCTCACTTCCCTAACACCTGTTAACCATCCTGCTCTTCTTCCCTCTCCTCCTCTCTCACTCCATCACTCAGCCCCATTGGTTGTTTCTAATTTTTCTTATTTGTTTGTTTTTTCCCCCTATATCTGTCAATAAGTGAGACCATTCTGTATTTTTCTTCTTCTGCGAATATGAATCCTTCTAGTTCTTTCTTAAGTGACCACCCTGATACCTGGAAACTTGTCTCTCTCCTGCTTAAGTCTTGATAATGAAAACAGAATGACCTAATAAAATCTCTATTTTTTTTACTGTGATAACCAAGATATGTATCAAATATTTTAGGGTTTTAATGTTAAATCCACTCAAATTGATGGATTTTGTTCAGGAAGAAACTCCAACAGCAACAACAAAAAAGGTCAGCTTTTAGGGGAAAAAAAGGAAAAAAAGAAGGAAACAAAAAGACAGAAATGCTAGATTATTAAAGTAATTAACATTTTTATAATATCAAGGTATAGAAGTTGATGTGATAGCTCATTATCAGAAATGGAAAAAGAGTCAACTATAATAGTCACAATAACACTACAATGTAAGTATTTAAGTTTTGGAAAAAGAAGCAGAAGTTGGTGTCATATCATTAAATGTGGCAGTTACATTTAATTAGCAATGAATTTATTAATGGATCTAAATTATACTCATTCACAAGAGTGAGAAAAATAAATTCCCATCTATGTAATCCATAGCAGCATTATGCCAAATCCTTTTTACAAAATTCTTTATAGGCCTTGGGTGAATATATAAATCCATAACATTCGTATACTCTATGGAAGAGAATGGTCTAACAAAAGTTTACAGAAAAAAATTCAATTCAAATCTCAAACTTCTGAGTACATCATCTGCAAAGTGCAGTTATGGATTTACTTACATACATCTTGCACTGAGATTTTTAATCTCATACCTCAACTCAGTGTATTTTATTTTTTCCAGGTAATTCATCAGTATAGTGCAAAGTATTATCTCTTTCCAAGATTCTTAGTTTTTTATTTCACAAGTAGCTCAAGTAAATGCATATTCCTCTCAGTAAGCATGGTGTTAATAATAAAATGTACACACATAGAAGTGAAAAGAAAAAAAAAAGTTTGTCAATCTTTTTGTTATATTGTTAGGAATTTGAATACAGATTCTTAATCCTATCGCTACATTGCAGTAATAGAAGATACAGAAAAGAATAACTCAAATGAGTCCAATAATTAGATTTTAGTGAACAAGCAAATATCAAAGGAAGCAAAGGAAAAGAAGGCACACACAGACTTCACAATCTGCAAGAGAGAATCCTGACAGTTCTTTCTATATCAACCAAATGCAAGAGGCTTAAGAGCTGAGTCTTACCAATAACAGCTTTTAGATAACATGGTAGTGAAAACTTCACAATTGTTGGACTTGTCAGGAAGTTACCAGGATTGACTGGAGTTGGAGTGTGAAAGATATTAGAGCTAACCTTCTTCTGAAAATTATCATACATGATGTTGTTATGAATATTTTAAGATATTTTAATTAAATACTCACACATTCATATTCTAGCAATGTTCCATATACATATTTTCAAATATATATTAATCCATTAGTTTGAGTAAATATCTTTTACAATATGTAGAATCTGTATCATTAAAAATAATTCTAATTCAGGTTTGAAACCTAAATATGTATTACAGTTGGAGTCTTTAAATTAAATCACCTTTGTAGAGCATTTTCCTTACTGAATGTCATTTCAGCTAGTTTAAATGTACACTCTATAATCAGACTTTAGCTTACAAATCTAGAGTAAAATTAATGTTTTTCCAAATAGGCACAAATCAATTTAATTCAATACCTGGGAGGATTCAAACTATGCATCTTTCTTTTGCTACTTTCTAGAGTACAGATATTGATTTGCACAGCCTAAACCATCATAAATAATTTATTTACATCCATAGTTGCACAATTGGAATTTCATTTCTCTTTAGATGTTTTGTATCTTTATTAGGTCATACTTAAATATTCATATTTTAATATAAAATTGTACATTTTTAAAGCTCACATTTTCTGGATTTTCTTTCTCCCTTCTTATTTTAAACTATATATACTATATATAATAATCTGTTTGCTTCCAAAGTTAATACCATGTTTTCAGTCATTTCTAAATGTTTAAATGACTATCATCATCTTTGATTGAAAATCTCCATTTTAGTACTTAACATATAAAATTTTCCCAAATATCTTCAATTTTAAGATTGTACTACTTTCACAAGTATTTTTATGTAACATTATATTCTTCATAATGAAGTATGCTATTTATATACAGTGCATAATACTGCACTTTGAAATTGAAAACCACCTAACCTGCTTTCAACGTATAGAAAATGTGGATTTTGCTTTGTTAGGATGCTATTTAACATAATTATTCATGTCTTTTACATATAAATATAATTTTATACATACATATTTTCCTGTGTCCTTTTAATAAACAATAATTCACTCTCCCTGAACTAAACATGGGTGATACAATGTATAGTCCTTGCCTTGATATAATCAGTCCAATCAGTGGAAATAAGTAGGCATAAAAAAAGGAGAAATAAGTTATAAACACAAACTAGTGCTATACTAAAATATGAATAATAGTTTTAGTTGAAAAACACCATCTACAATGTTACAAATTTCTTGAATAGTTATATAGTAAAAGACATTTTTTACAGGAAATAACCAAAACATTCTTGAATTCTTGATAATAGCATTTTCTGAAATATCTGATTGATCTAAACTTTGTTCAAAGCAATAATCATAACATAAAGACATTAATGCTTACCACGAAGAGTATGAAACATGAGCTTTTCTATTTCATCTGATCACAAACTTAAGAAACATCATATTTAATTTAGTATTGATAAACAGATAGTATTCAAGTCTTTGCAAATTATGAAAGTCTTAGAAGATATTTGAAAATACTTTTGTGACAAGAAATATGTTTCATAAATATGAATATGGTGGCTTATGTGACTGTTAAAATTATATCAAATGCATGGATGAATATACATATTTTGATATCATAAAGCAAAATATCTGAATTTAACCTAAATTTGAATAATCACATTGATAGCATCGTATGTAAAATAAATAAGAGCTAATTTTTCTTCCTTCAAAAGGGAAAATTTCTAATATTACACTGTCAACAATTGTGAAAGGTAGGAGGGTATATTTTACTTACAAGCTCACAAGTAAGCCTCTCACAGTTTTATGTAAAACCGCAGGTCACAAGACCTGAATCAACAAGTTCTTGAAGATATCTACCATTTACAGTTGCTAAGAGAAACTTTTTGGGTTCCTCTCACTTTATTAGTGGTTTAATTTGAAATTGACCCACATACATACAGAAATATTAACCTATGGAATCATAAGCTTTCCATTGGCAGGTGTTCAGTTTTAGCAAACATGCATGTAGCAGCAAATTAAAAGCTGTTAGTTTGTTATATTTTCCCCAGAGCTATGTGTATGGTAGTCGGGAGGGAGGCTACAACATGAAGACTCTGAAGGGAGCCTAAGATTAGAAGCTGATCTCCTTTGCAGAAGTCCCACTCAAAACCATCAGTCTCAGAAACTTAGTGATGAATATGTAGTATCCCTTTAGAACATCTCTATATGCAGCTCTTCCCAGTTTAGGATGATGTTTTCTGGCACTTATAGGATGAGATGTAGTAATACATAGCAGATCAGTACACTTTCTATACATTTTGTGTAAAAACAGCAATAATACATCAAATTTTCTCAATTGGTTTCTTCCCCAAAGCCATATTCATTTCCATACCTGGGTTTATTTATTATTCCTTTATTTAATCAAAGAGTTAAAGATTGTTATTGCTTATAGAACAACAGGAAACTTTATGTTCCCTTCCGCCAAAACCCACAACTCAAATGCAGCGATGAGCTCAAGTAAATGCTAAGCGAAGAACAAGTTTGTAAACCAGGAGCATAGAAAATCCAGTCTTTTGAACAGGACAGCTGGTAAACTTATTCTGCCTCTCTCTGGAAAGAAGATGGGGGTCCTTTTTAATTTGTTCAGGAAGTAAATTTTCCTTCTGCTTTGTGAGATTACTTACTTAGCATCTGTGGAAAGATAGTATGGATCTAGGTCTGATAAAATACCCACAGAGACTTGACATGCCCATGTAGGTCCTTATAATACGAGGCAATATTATAAAGGAATTTTGTGTGGACTTCAGCTTCACTAAGCCAAGGACCAAGTTTCTTATGCTCATTGTTTTATTTAAAGGAGTTTTTTAATTCCCTGGAATATCGTGAAAACTTAGTATTTGTCAATGCATGAATGAAATGTCGTGTAAAAGAATACTTGTCTTTATAGTAGAGGAAGATATTGTATATTTATAGAGAAACCAGTTGTTTGGGATGTATAAAAAGCTTCAAAGCTACACTCTATCAGTATTAAATATATTTTATTGATGTATACTGATTTGATTAATGCTTGGTTGCAATGGAACCAAAATGGTGAAAAGTTTTTCAACATTAACAAGTGAAAAAAAAGCTATGAGGAATTCTAAATGAAATGTTTATAGTCTAGATAATTCATATTTTTATATAACATTATAAACAAATATGTAATTTAGAGAAATAAAATTAAACTTGGAACTTATTGATTAAAAATGAAGATAGGATAGTAATAACATTGAGGTATTATGGTAACCTGCTTTTGAAGATGATTAAGACATGCCAAATATTATTTGTTGCCTGTGCAATCCTGACACCCTTAATCTTTAAAAATGCTTTCAATATAATTTCTCAATATTTAGTATATATCACTTATCCTTCTGATATGAACTAAACTTTTGTACTTGTTCCTAAACTCCTGTTACACCCTCTATCTATGAGAGTCTTGTTCTCAGTTGAAATCCTATTTTTCTTTATAAATGTAGTAACAAAACTGTCCATTTTAAGCAAGACAGAATATTTATTACTAATGTCCCCCCAAATTAAATGTATATTTTTTACTTTTATTTTTCTTGTTTCTTCTAAATTTACTTTCAAAATTCTAAATACCAAGTGAATTGTTATTTCCCATATTAACCGAAAGAGCATATTAAATGATTTGAGCATCTCATGTTTTGACATAGTTAACTATTACTAGAAAATAGCTTTGAAAACCAGATAATATGACTTATGTGTGAGAAGTTAGATGAGTAAAAACAGTAATGGTAATTAGTATTTATCATGATTACTATTACAACATATTTGAGTTTTATTTTTCTCTATTTTAGATGACTATATGAGATACTATATTTTAATATCAAAGTAACCCCTAAGCTAATAGTCATTCTTTCCAGTTAGATATAATATAAATGAGAATTTTTTTATAAATAATTAGTATTACCTATCATTTGTAAGATTAGAAATTATTTAAACTTAGAAATTCCTTCTGGTATAAGACCACGATTTAAATGTTGACTGAATCCTTCTCTATTTCATTCCAAACATCCTGGTCAACCATGAACCATTAATACTTCTTCTTGAGTACCACACTTCAACAATTTTTACATCAAGTCAACAACAGCATAACCTAACCCATATTTCCCTTGCTTGTTGATGAGTCTGCCATCTGGGACAGAGTTAAAAAAGACTTCTGAGGTCAAGCTCCATTACACTTATTGTAGATTGAAGGAATCATGTCCATTATTCTGTCATAGCAGAAAATACATTTGTTTT
This sequence comes from Uropsilus gracilis, assembly GCA_004024945.1. Lineage (NCBI taxonomy): Eukaryota > Metazoa > Chordata > Mammalia > Eulipotyphla > Talpidae > Uropsilus > Uropsilus gracilis. The sequence goes on from PVHY01004889.1 coordinate 80,819, forward strand.
GACAATGATTTCTAACTCAAGTCATGCTATATATAACCCAACAATTTGAGATTCTTAAAGGGTTTTTGAATTGCCTCTTGGAATGGTAATATCCAGATTTTCCCATTAAGTTAAAGTAGTTAAACTGTAATATCAGATACTGCTTTTCTCCTTTGAACAGTAATCTCATTTTTGTTTTTAAAGCTTGAGAAACTGGTAATCAGAAATTAATTCCATCAGACTTTATAAAAACTTTTTTAAATAATAAGTTTATGTATATATAAACTTGAACTATAAGTGGTAATTTAATTAAAAAATTGATGGAAATATGTTGTCACCTTTTGAGATGATCCAACCAAATAATTAAATCATATATTCCTTTAAACTCTCAACTGATTACTTTATACTAGCTAGCAGAACACAAGATCCTAATTTTCAAATTTATCCTTGCAAGTTTGAAGGTTACCTACCAACTGATTAGAACTGTCAGGCCTCATAGCATTTATTAAATAGTGTTCCTGTTAAGGTTGCTTATGAAACTATTAGCCTTTTCCTTTGACATTTGCTGTTCTGCATGAAAGAGTGTGTTTATATTCCTATAAACTTTGTATTGCTTTAAAGATAGTTTAAGCAGAGCTCAGGTTAAATAAGCTGGTAACATGTTATCTATATTGAATTGCTTTTGTTTACAATTAAAATCCATTGTTCCTTAATAATTTTGCTTTCCTTTCTCATTGTTAATATACAGTAATTTACATAGGTAATTTAAACTTATCTCTGAAGATTAGAATATAATTCAAATGTGTTAAATAGCTATATTATACTAAATGGGTAAATGGATATATTTTATTTAAGCAATTTAAATTATAATAAAAATTTTACTTTTTCAGGTTAACTTTATAAACTAACATAATCATTTAAAATCACATGTAATAAGCCATACCTTAAGCTCCACATTCAAATAAATATATATACAATCATAATAAATGTCTTATGATAAATATACAAATTGCTTGATTAACTAGATTGACTCAAAATCAACTATAATCTCAGAGTCTTGCAGTTTTGACAAATACCCTTTAATTTTAGATTTAATTAAGTGATAAATGTTTTTTCTTCTTTTAAAATTGTATTCAAAACTATAAAGTAATTCACTAATACTTTCATTTAAATGACTAAAATAGATTTTAGGGATTGGAAAATATAGGATCTCCAGTAAATTATGACTTAAAGATTGCTAGTTATGCTTCTGTGAGTATAAATAATTTTAAGAATTAAGGAATACCTGAGGTTAAAGATATAGTTTAAAGAATTAAGGAATATCTGAGGTTAAAGATATAGTTTAAAGCATATAGGAATATGCTTAAAAAAACTATATAGTAGCAAAGCATGCCTAATTTTTTAAAGAAGAGATCTGAAAGTTTTGTGAATATTCCCATGTAATGACTGATTTTCTTCAAATACTGATCTTTTTTCAGTGCTAAATAAAACCTAGACTGAAAAACTAGAATGGAACCTCAGATTTCCAAAGTCATTAAAAGCACCAAAAAAAAAAAAAAGTGTTGAAATAGTAAAGTAGGGTCTTAGATATTATTATCAAGTTAATCAGATACATTAGATTACATTTTACTTTACACTTTTCCCATCTCTCAGTCATAGAAATTTCATGCTACTTAAATTCTCTGCTTCCCATCAGAGTGAAGATAAGGTTTAAATAAGGCTTAAAATGGGTTATTTCAATTATATAATGCCCCCTTTCAATTATATCATGATAATTTTATTGTCTCTTATAAGAATTCCAAAATTCCAAGAAATCCAAAATCCCAAGATCTCATTCTTTTATTTTTGGTAAAGATAGTTGATAAATGACTATTGCTTTGATTCTACAATTGATCAGATACTATGTGGATATTAATCATCCCTTTTAAGAACATGAGAATTTATGCAGGATGGTATAACATATATGTGGGATATAGAAAAACAAAGGATCAAAATAAGCCAAAATAAAAAACTCACCCAAGGAATCTGACTGGAATAAAGGCAGCAGGGGCAGGGAGAGGAGCGTGAGAAGGTGGATACAAGATCAAAAGAACAAAGAGGGATGAGAGTATAGGGGTCCATGGTGGTAAACTATGATTTCTTTGTTAGTGGGTGCACTATAACAACAGCACTTGAAGGGGTGGAGGAGATCCTACATACTTATAACACAAACAATGATATAAAACAATATCAACTCTATAGAAAATCTTTTAAAAAAGATTGAGATTTAGTATGTCCAATTTGATATTTTGTTCTGTTTGTATTAACAACAAAACTTCAATCAAAATTATCACTTAAAATCCTGTTTGTTTTGTTATGGCGATTTTAACACCATTTTATTGCTCATATACATCAGTAACAATTTGCAATTAGCACTGAAGATAAACAATATTTAAAATTATATATTTCCCATTTTAATATTAACTTTCCATCTTGAATTTGTCAGTTCTATGTATTAGTTTGCTTAGGTTATGACTTAATGTACTATCACGCACTAGGCTTAAACAACTGAAATTTATTTTTACATAGTTCCCGAAGTCAGAAATCCAAGGTCAAGGAATTGGCAAAGCAAGATTTTTCTGAGGCCACTTTCTTTGGCTTGCATATGTGTGGCTTTAAATGTTTCTATTACGTGCTATACACCATATTCCTTCATTATCATCAAGCTTTTAAAATATTTTATTCACTAAAACAAAAGAAAGATACAGTAATATAAATGCGGAGAATGATAGAATAGTATGGATTAAATTACAGCAGGACTCCCTAAACATTGGCAACTCTAGAGAATAAAACACCCTGTGGGGTGCCCTTGAGTCTACCATGAGAGAAAGTTTCCCAAGGGGTTACTTCCACTGTATGACAAACATGTGCTTTTAGAAACAATGGCTAAAATATGGAAAAACATAATTCATTTAATCATGAGAACAACAATGTGTTCAAACAAGATAATGAAAAAGAAACATCTAACTAATTTAAACCAGGCACAAATATAATGCAGTTTACAAAGTGACTCAAAGAAATATTTTGGATTTGCAAATAATCAGCTCTGTCCTTGAGTACTTGGATTGCTGGATGGTTTTAGCTTCAGGGAAAACAAAAACAAAACACACAAAAAAACCCCACACGAACAAACAAACAAAAAACCAGATGCCCCCGTTGGTTTTGAAAATGAGAAAAAGCAAACAATAGCAAAGCAAGAGAGAATTTAAAATCATTAACAGCATTAAAAAGAAAAACTAAGTCTTAGACCCTCAGGTAGAAGAGACTCTCCTTCAGGAAATATAGGGATTATAATTTTGGTCAGGTGTTGAAATTCTTTTGCATGATTTGCTCATGAACATTTAGATTTCTTATGTTATTTTCATTTGTAGAATCTATAGTACCCATACCTTAGAGTTTACAAACAAAAATAATCTAAGAAATTTGTGAGTTTTTAATATTTAGTGTATGAACTCACTGCTTTATCTTCCAAACTCTATTTTTACATGATGACGGTGTAGATGAATAGTTGCTAAATTTAGAATTCTGTGTGTTGCACTGGGAGTTCTAGAGATTTATACAGATTCTGCCCTGGCTACCCAGGTAGGTGTCTTATATTACTTCTGAAAATAATCATGTATGTAAGATTTCCTTTATTGTTGAGGAACACTACTATGATATTGAATACTATCTATAAGAAAGCACTTCTCATTCAGTTCTGTGTATTGACTCATATTAGTGATAAGTATATGCAAAAGTTTATTACAATTAAAATTCTTGTACTATGCATTGTAGGTATTAAGGGAAAAGGGATTATTGCCAACATTGCCCAAAGCTCATTAGCTACCTGATGTTCAGAGGTATACAAGTCTCAAAGGGTAAATGAACAAATCTCAAAGCTTGAGATATATTCAGCATGGCAGATCCTATAGGTTAAGTGCATTCAAGAAAAATATTAAATAAAAATAAAGAAGATAAGCATTTGAGTTAATTATTTTATTTTAGAGATTCAAATATATACTATTACTTTTGAAATAATAATGTGCAAATTTAGTGGTGTGTCAATGGGAAAGGTTAGTTAACCATTTATAAGGGACTTTATGCAGTGTCATAATAAACTATTACTATTATGGTCCAATGTTTGTTCTCTTGTTTATAAATTTAGAAGTGTGTGTATATGTATATTTGTGTAAACATACACACAGATATACACATACATAAATATGTGTTTATAATTATTTCATTTATCAAGCTTCCATTGTCTTATAACATTCATATTTCAATGTGAGATGCAAAGATTTTTGCTGGTATTCAGATACTGAGATGCTTGATAATACTGAGCTAATAATCCATAGCTAAATTCAGAATGCTCCACGAATCAGAAATCTAAGAGAGAGACCAAATGACTCCCTAGAGTACTAGATTTCAAAGTTGTTTTTTATATTTAAAAATATATTTCACTGTGTTTTAGAGCCTGAACTTTCTATCAGACTTGCTTGTGTTTAGAATGTAGGCTTTTGCACATTATAGTGCCGTGATTTGAACATGTTACCGAAACTCTCATTTTTGTTGTCCATAAAATGAAAATTATTATATGTTTGAATTTCAGTCTTTGGTAGCTCACATATTACTGTCTATTATGGTAAGGTCAATAATCATATCTGGTTAAATAATGATGAATTAAATTGTCATGCTTTATTCTCCTCTGGAACAAGCAGAATGGTGGAGAAAGAGATATTAGACTAGTAACTACACCAGTAGACATATAATCATTAATGTTAATGCTTCCTATAAGGCAATTGAAGTGGGTCCAGTAAATGGCAGGAATGGAAACAATAGTCATTGGATCATGTGGCTAACAAGAGCCTTTATGAAGAAGTATTACTTAAGCTGTTAATGAAGGGACAGGATAGAGCCAAAGTTGAAGACTGATAAGAACTAGCATCCTCATAAAATTAAACAATGCCCAAGAACATAAAATAGTCAAGGGCTTGGGTGTTTAAGAAACTGAAAGAAGGACAGTTTGCCAAGAGGGAGAGCAAAAGACAGAATTTTAATTAGGAATATAATTTATTCTGATTTATTATAAAAATATGACTGCTGTGTAGAAATGTCTGTAAGAGCAACATATTGATTAAAGAGTATTATAAAGCCCCCTATATATTCTTAACAAATAATAGCTATTATCCTTGTGATGATATTTTATATAATATTAGAAAAACATGGCATTGCTATTAGTTAGCTAATTAATAACTCTTCACGAGCATGCAAATTATTTAGTTTCCCGCTTCTAGAATGCTCAACAACTCTAGGAAATTTCAAACTCTGATCTTAAATTTTACTATAACCAGCACTCATGTAACCCATGCCAATCAGACTGGGATTGGGGAGCCCAAAAGCTCTGTTCTTTTCTCAGGTGGAAAAGAATTCAAGTTAAGACCCGTGTAATAAGGAAAGTAGAACGTACTTCAAGAATTGCTCCTGACCTCATTCTCTGGTTTGTTTCATTTAGCTACCACTTTCAGCAGAGGATCCATCCTTCTCCTTCAATAAGAGAAAAATGTGACTTTCAAATTAACATAAATTCTGAGATCACTTGCTGGGATGGTGAGGGAGGGAAAGGAAAATTAAAAAATAAGAAAGGGATGAGCACAAAAAATCAGTATGATGGTTCACAGGTGATATGGTGAGAGAACCCTGGGGAATACAACAATGTGAACTATATATATATATATATTTTTTTTTCCTTGCTCCTTCATAAGAATAAAGATTATTTGAACTGGAAATTAGCATCTCCCTTTATCTGGGATTATTGTAAGACTGAAACAAATGAGAGACCTGTTCTTGCAGGAAAAAAAGAATTGAATATTATCCATTCCATATTACTCAGCTTAATATCATAACTGTAGTTTTTTCTCTCTCTCTCTCCACTCCCATTTATTTTGTGTGAAATTTTAGCTCAAAGAGAAAATCTTCCTATATAATAATCTTTCTGCACTAACCTGAAACAAAGTATTTTTGGTATATTATTGTCTTTTCCATTTTCTTCCTCTTTGTGTCATCTAGGTAACTTTTACCTTCCAAAAACTTTTACTGATATCCTAGAAAATGCAGGTCATATTCTGCTTCTAACTTTCCATTTCATGAAATCTGATTTTTCTTTATCATTCTGTGCTCACAGATTGCTAGTAATAACTTTTATTGCAAAATATAGTTGTGCTTCAATAGTCCTACTGTATTTTATTTTAATTTTGTCCCTGGGGAAATCTGATTTATTTAAGGGATAAAAGGGATAAGAGCTACGATATAGGGAGGACAGTGGAGGTTGCAAAGCAGATTGTCTCTTAAATCTGACACAATTAAATCCTTATTACAAATTATCAAATCAAACAAATAGCAAGTTACTTATGTTCTAATAGTTTTATAATTATGACTTTTGATGCTCAATAATTTAATGCTTCTAAATAGCCTAAAACTGTGTTAGCTACATTATAATTCCTTAATCTAGGTTTACTATCACCATTGATAATCTTACATCTTTGACACTTTCCTTATGTGATGAATCTTCACAGTTACCTTAAAAATCTTATCATCTGATAGTGATTTGCTTTCCTTGAATATGTTTGCAAGTTATACAAATAAATGGCATGTATGAATATAGGGTTTTTTTCTATGTCTACACAATTGTATACATTATATCCAACACTGGCTGACAAACAGTTGGTGTACAGTATTGAAGAAGAAAGAAATAAGTACTATTCAAATTATATAGTCCAGAAAATTCTTATAAGTCTCAAATATAACTTTAGAAAGAGACAAAGTCAAAACTATTTTATAGAACAAGGAAGTTTCAGACACTATTAAGTAAAGTCGAGTGGCAAAAGAGGCAGACCCAAAGGAGTCTAAGAAAGTGTACTGAGAAGGAAAGAAAAGCAGATCAGATCAGCAGATTTTGGGTTTTCTGGTTATTTTTTTTTAATTTTTTTATTTTTAAGAGACTAGGTCTTGCTATGCTCCCAGGGTTGTCTCAAACCCATAGATACAAGTGATCCCCAGCCTTAGTCTCCCAGGTAACTGGGATTACAGGTGTATGCCACCATGCCGGAAGCAGATTTTGTTTTAATGGAAGGAAATTTTAAAAAAAGAATGTTTCTGAAGTGTTTGCACATTTCATCTTCAAGTCTTTACCAATTAACCACATTTTTCTTATTTTCCTTGCATTTACTGAGTTGCTTTTAAATTTATGAGAAACACATTATACTTATATAAATTTCCAAATATTCCTTACCATCTTACTCTACATGATCATAGTTTTAAAGTCCTATTTTACATAATCATAGCAGAAAAGTTTTTTTTAATTAATTTATTTATATATATTTCACATCATTTCAGTCCCTGAGGGTCACCCACCACCTCCCCTTCCCACCCGCTCCAGTTGGTCCCCATTCTCCCCTTGTGCAGTTTCATTTGGTTGACCATATATTAGTGAAACCATTTGGTTTCTGTCCCTTTCTATCTGGCTCATTTCTGCTAGAATGATTTCTTCTAGGTACATGCAGGTTTCCATAAATTCATCAAATTTGTCATTTTTAATTGATGAGTAATATTCCATTGTGTATATGTACCACATTTTTTTCATCTAGTCATCTGTTTTGGGGCATTTAGGTTGCTTCCATGTCCTTGTAATTATAAATTGTGCTGCAGTAAACATCCGAGCGCAGGTGTCCCTTTGTACCCACATTTAGGTCTCTTTTGGGTAGATTCCCAAGAGAGCAATTGCTGGGTCAAATGGTAATTCCATTTTCATTAACTTGAGGGTCCTCCATACAGCTTTCCATAGTGGTTGGACTAGTTTACATTCCCACCAACAGTGTAGTAGTGTTCCTTTCTCTCCACATCCTCGCCAGCAATTCTTGTTGTCTGTTCTTTGGATGTGGGCCA